>ML296686.1:0-72151 GCA_005239495.1 Nicotiana undulata
ATATATTATGGGTCGGGTTGCACACCGCAACAATATTGGATTGGGCTGCACGCCGCATTAGTATTGGGTCGGGCTGTACGCCGCAGCAATTTAGCACTTGGACTGAAGGAGCCTCCCCGGAGTCTGTACACCCCTAGTGAGCGCAGGTACCTCTTGAGAGTGAATATTGAGGGCTGAGAGCCGAGAGTATGAGTTGTTGAGATGAGTTGTGTGACTGTTGCCTTGAGAGGTTTTACTTGTTGTTATTTATTGTTGCACTTAGTCGTTATCTGTTGTTGTTGGGGAAATTCTTGAAGATTCTGACTTAAACTACCGGATTTGAAAGCATGTTCACACTTTACTGAAAACTTTTGAAATGAACTGTATTTTCATAGCTCATCACTTCTTCTCAGTTCGTTATTTAATTTTGTACTCTTGTTGAGTTGGTTGTACTCATGCTACACCTTGCACTTCATGTGCAGATCCAGGTGCGTACGGTTCTAACGCTCACTGAGTTCGTGGGCGGACTTATGTATTGATTTGGTCCCGGGCACTCGGCCCATTTCTATTCCACCGTATCGTACGGCACCGATAGAGTTAAGGAGTTGAAAGAACCGCTTTATGAGCTCCTTTATAAGGGGTTTATTCGGCCTAGTGTGTCATCTTGGGGTGCACCGGTTCTATTTGTGAAGAAGAAGGATGGTTCTATGAGGATGTGCATTGATTACAAGCAATTGAACAAGGTCACAATCAAGAACAAGTATCCTTTGCCACGTATTGATGATCAATTTGACCAGCTTCAGGGTGAGAGGGTGTTCTCCAAGATTGATTAGAGGTTAGGGTATCACCAGCTAAAGATTCGGGATTCGGATATTCTTAAGACAACTTTCAGGACCCGATATGGCCATTATGAGTTCCTTGTGATGTCCAATTCCCCAGCAGCATTCATGCATTTGATGAATAATATATTTTAGCCATATTTGGACTCATTCGTTATTGTATTCATTGATAACATCCTGGTGTACTCTCGTAGCCATAAGGAGCATGCCCAGCATATGAGGATTGTGTTACAGAGATTGAGGGAGGAGAAGCTTTATGCAAAGTTCTCCAAGTGTGAGTTTGGGCTAAGTTCAGTGGCGTTCTTAGGGCACGTGGTGTCTAGTGAGAGTATACAGGTGGATCCGAATAGGTTAGAGGCAGTATAGAGTTGGCTCAGACCGTCCCCAGCCATAGAGAATTGGCAGTCTATTATCGTCATTTTGTGGAGGGTTTCTCATCTATTGCATCTCCCTTAACCAAATTGACCCAAAAGGGTGCTCTATTCAGGTGGTCAGATGAGTGAGAGGAAAGCTTTCATAAGCTCAAGACTGCTTTGACCACGGCTTTAGTTCTAGTTCTGCCATCAGCTTATAGTTCTTCCATAGTGTATTGTGATGCCACGCGGATAGGTATTGGATGTGTTATGATATAGGAGGGTAGAGTGATTTCTTATGCTTAGCACCAATTGAAGACCCATGAAAAGAACTATCTCGTCCATGATCTTTAGTTAGCATCTATTGTTCATGCCTTGAAGATTTGGCAGTACTATTTGTACGGGGTTCATTGTGAGATCTACACTGATCACCGGAGTTTGCAACATCTGTTTAAGCAGAAGGATCTTAACTTGCGTCACCAGAGGTGGTTGGATCTTCTTAAGGACTATGATATCACTATTTTTTACCATCCCGGGAAGGCCAATGTGGTGGTCGATGCCTTGAGTCGCCAGGAGGAGAGTTTGGGGAGTTTAGCATATCTTCTAGTAGCAGAGAGACCCTTGGCATTGGATGTTCAGACCTTAGCTGTCCAGCTTGTTAGATTGGATATTTCGGAGCCGAGTCGGGTATTGGCTTATGTGGTCTCTAGGTCTTCGCTTTATGATCGTATCAGGGAGCGTTAGTATGATGACCCCCATCTACTCGTCCTTCAGGATAGGGTTCAGCGAGGTGATGCTAGAGATGTGACTATTGGTGACAACAGGGTGTTGAGTATGCAGGGATAGATATGTGTGCCCAATGTAGATAGGATACGGGAGTTGATTCTTGAAGAGGCCCACAGCTCGTGGTATTCTGTCCATCCGGGTGCCGTAAAGATGTACCGAGATTTGAGACAACACTATTGGTGTAGCAGGATGAAGACGGATATAGTTAGGTTTGTGGCTCGGTGTCTCAACTATCAGCAGGTTAAGTCCGAACATCAGAGACCAGGTGACTTGCTTCAGAGGTTAGAGATACCAGAGTGGAAGTAGGAGCAGATCACCATGGATTTCTTAGTTGGTCTCCCACGGACTTCGAGGAAGTTTGTTGCTATATGGGTGATTGTGGATCGGCTGACCCAGTCCGCGTACTTCATTCCAGTTGGTACTACTTACTCTTTAGAGCGGTTGGCTGAGATTTAGATCCGAGAGATTGTTCGCCTTCATGGTGTCCCAGTTTCCATCATTTCAGATAAAGGCACACAGTTTACATCGCAGTTTTGGAGGGTCATGCAGCAAGAGTTGGTTACTCAGGTCGAGCTGAGCCATCTTTTCACCCTCAAACGGATGGACAGTCCGAGCGCACTATTCAGATATTGGAGGACATGCTATGCACTTGTGTCATTGATTTTTAGGGTTCATGGGACCAGCTGCCGCTCGTGGAGTTTGCATATAATAACAGTTATCAGTCGAGTATTCAGATAGATCCATACGAGGCCTTATATGGGAGGCAATGTAGATCTCCGGTGGAATGGTTTGAGCCGGGTGAGGCTAGGGTCTTGGGTACAAACTTAGTCCGGGATGCATTAGACAAGGTGAAATTGTTTCAGGAGAGGCTTCGCACGGTGCAGTCTAGGCAAAAGAGTTATGCTGACGACAGGAAGGTCCGTGATGTGTCTTTCATTGTCGGGGAAAAGGTTCTACTGAAGGTATCACCCATGAAGGGTGTTATGAGGTTCGGGAAGAGGTTCAAGTTGAGCCCCCGGTTCACTGGGCCTTTTGAGGTACTTCAGAGGATAGGGGAGGTGGCTTATAAGCTTGCCTTGCCACCTAGCTTGCGAGTGTGCATCCAATATTCCATGTTTCAATGCTCCGGAAGTATATCGGTGATCCGTCCCATTTTTTGGATTTCATCACAGTTCAGTTGGATGGTGATATGACTTATGATGTGGAGCTAGTGGCCATTTTGGAGCGGCATGTTCGGAAGTTGAGGTCAAAGGATATAGCTTCAGTTAAGATGCAGGGAGAGGTCAGCCTGTGGAGGAGGCCACTTAGGAGACGAGCGGCAGATGCAGAGGAGATATCCTCACCTATTTGAGACTCCAGGTATGCTTCTAGACCCGTTCGAGGATGAACGTTTGCTTAAGAGGGGGAGGATGTAACGACCCGGCCGGTCATTTCGAGAGTTATAGACTCGTTTCCCCCTTTTATGCTTCTTTTGTGCTTTACCGCTGGTTGGTTCAGTTTCAGAATGGTTTCGGAGTGAATTGAGACACTTAGTCTCTTACTTGGAAGCTTAAGTTGGAAAAGTCGACCAGATGTTGACATGTGTGTAAACGACCTCGGTTTTTAATTTTTATGGATTAGTTAGCTCCGTTAGGTGATTTTGGACTTAGGAGTGCGTACAAAATGCGATTTGGGCGTCCGTAGTAGAATTAGGCTTGAATTGGTGAAAGTTGGATTTTTGGTGATTTTGGCCGGCAGTGAAAATTTTGATATCGGGGTCGAAATGGAATTTCGGAAGTTGGAGTAGGTTCATGGTTTCATTTTTGACTTGTGAGTAAAAATTGAGGTCAATCAGACGTGGTTTGATCGGTTTCGGTGTCGTTTGTGGAATTCAGAAGTTTAGAAGTTCTTTAGGCTTGAATCCGGGTGTAATTTGGTATTTTGATGTTGTTTTGAGTGATTCGAAGGTTAGAATAAGTTCGCATTTGGTTATATAACTTGTTGGTAGGTTTGGTTGAGGTCCTGGGGGGCCTCGGGGGTGTATCGGATGCCCATCGGAAGGAAATTTTGGACTTAAGCATGGCTGGTTTTTCTGGTGTTCTAGTGTTTCGCACCTGCGGTGGGGAGCCCCCATGTGCGGCGCTGTAGAAGGGAGGAGGAGGTCGCAGGTGTGGGATGAGTTAAGTTGGACTGGAAGCGCAGATGCAGAGGAAGGAATGCATATGTGAGCCCGGAGGTGCGAGGCTGAGCCGCAGATGCGGAAGAAAGGGTCATGGGTAAATTCTGCAGAAGCGGAATATGGGCCGTTAAAGCGACTCCGTAGGTGCGAGACCTGGAGCACAGGTGCAAGCCTAGTGGACTTAAATGATTTCCGCACGTGCGTAATTTATGTCGCAGAACCGTGTCCGCTGAAGTGGGTTGGGCACCGCAGGTGCAGTTTTGATGGGCAAAACCTATAAATAAAATATTTCAAGATTTTTCCCCATTTTTACATTTTGGAACTTGGACTTTGGGGATTTTTGAGGAGATTTCGAAGTTACCACTGAGGTAAGTTCCTTGAGACTATTTATCTTCGGTAATGGTGTTTCCCCACTGAATTTACACCTAATTAGGGAGATTTTGGATTGAAATTTTGGGGTTTAGGGCTTGGGAATTGGAGAGTACATTTTGGGGGTTTGGAGGGGCAATTGAGGTGGGATTTTGATAAATTTGGTATGGTTAGACTCGTGAGTGAATGGGTTTTCGGGTTTTGTGACTTTCGTTGGGTTTCGAGACGTGGGCCCGGGTGGCCGGGTTGAGCCGATGATTTTTGGTTGCGATTTAGTAGTTTTATTTTGGTATTGATCCCTTTATCCTATTTTAATTGTGTTGTACTGTTTGTGGCTAGATTGGGGACATTTTGAGGCCTATTTGAGAGGCAAGGACATTTCGGAGTAGGATTTCTATGTTGTTGAGGTAAGTAACAGTCTTAAATCTGGTCTTGAGGGTATGCAACCTCAAGAATTGGTATGATGTGAATATTTAGAGGTGACACACATACTAGGTGACGGGCGTGTGAGTGTGCACTGTGAGGAATTGAGACTTGGTCCGTCCCGGGAAACTGTAAAGTCGAGCAGCCCATTGTTATTACCTATTTTTCCTTGTTTTTTGAGCAATTGACTGCCTTTCTGTTAGAAACCATGCTTAGGCCATATTATATCATTGTTGGGACCCGCAATTGTCGTATACTTGTTGAATTGACTGCTAATTGTTGTCTTGTACTAAGTCACGGTCTTACTTGTGTATTATATCTCAGCTCTCTCTCATTTCTTGTTCATACTTGTTGTATTCTCTGTTTGGGCTGTTTATTATGATATTCTGTGAGCCCGTGAGGCTAGTGACTTAGATAGGGCCTGAGTTCCGAGTGTTGAGCTATATTGGATCGGGCTGCACGCCGCAACAAACCTTCGGGCAACATGCCGCAACAATATTGGATCGGGCTGCATGCCGCAACAGTATTGGGTCAGGCTGCACGCTGCAGCTATAGCGCTTGGGCTGAAGGAGCTCCTCCGGAGTCTGTACACCCCCAGTTAGCGCAGGTACATATTGAGAGTGTATATTGAGGGCTGAGAGCTGAGAGTATGAGCTGTTGAGATAAGTTGAGTGATTGTTGCTTTGAGAGGTTGTACTTGCTTTTATTTATTGTTGCACTTAGTCGTTATCTGTTGTTGTTGGGGAAATTCCGGAAGATTCATACCTCTTTTATTTTAGCTCGAACTGATTTGAATTAAACTACCGGATTTGAAAGCATGTTCACTCTTTACTGAAAGCTTTTGAAATGAACTGTATTTTCATAGCTCGTCACTGCTTCTCAATTCCTTATTTAATTCTGTACTCTCGCTGAGTTGGTTGTACTCATGCTACACCTTGCACTTCATGTGCAGATCCAGGTGTGTACGGTTATAGCGGTTGCTGAGTTCGTGCGCGGGCTGACTTTTGGAGACTTACGATGTAGCTGTCGGTGTTGGCAGTCCTTGTTCCTCCTTCTTATCATCTTATTTCTCTTGTATTGGCATTTGGCACAAATTGTAGTACATTCTATTTTTAGATTGTTGTTAGATACTCATGACTACGTGACACCTCGATGTCGGGCTATTATTCTGCACTTGTGTTTTGGGTCTTTACCCCGTGGTTATGTAAACCTTTTGTTAGTTTAACTTCTTTAGCTCACTTCTGCTATATATATATTGAATGCATACTGAGAATGTAGGCTTGCCTAGTTCCACGATAGGCGCCATCACGACAGGTTAGGTATTTTGGGTCGTGACAAAAAGTAACTCCCGCACTCCGCTATGTCCCTAAAAAGAAGAAAGAGAAGACGAATCACTCAATCTCCAAACTAATATTCTAAGGGTTTAACTCTTTCGATCAAACGATTTGAGGTGGTAAAGCTATCCTCAATGCTACTTGAAGGGTTTGTGGCCCAAAATCATTCTCAGAATGTGTCACTCCCTACAAAGCGTATAAATGAAGGCTTTGATCCTTTTGCGTACATGCTATTTGCAAAACGTGGATATAATCCCAATAAGCCGTCAAAATTAGGGAAGCTCCCATCATAAGATGCTATAAGGAAACCGCATGAAGGTCTGGGATGCAAGCAACCTCCACCAATTTGCATCTCTATAAGAGGGGCAAGCAATAATTATACCACTGTAGAAAATGAATTTGCCGCTTCTACCAGACCTTCTGTCTTTGATCGACTTGGAAAATCAATTTTGAGGACTTCCACATTGAGATATTGGGTCCATTAAATAAGGGGAACAAGTTTTGGAGAAATTATCGATATAGAAGAACACCCATTTCGCCTAGAATCCATAAGATCTCTAAGGATTTTCAAAGTTTGGTTCCTTCTAGTGAGGCAACAAACAATAGTCATGGTTGTCGTGCCCCCTTTTTTCCCCAAACTTACATGCGGAGAAATCGGGTTTATGGAATTTTGGACAACTACTTTAAAAGGAAGAAGTTTAAAGGAAGAGTCGCCACCTAACGATTTTTGATGGTGCATTAGGGCACCTTGAGTAATTAACTCATGAAACTAGTTTGTGTTACCAGAGATTGGGTAAGGGCTTGAAGTTATCCCAAGGGGAAGGTATTAGGCACCCCTCAAGATCCACAACTGTGGGTCCCGGCCAAATGGTTTCGTGAATTCGAATAATAAACAAATAACAAGCAAGGCTCATATAAGAGGGGATTTCAAACAAGTATAGGAGTTTTTACTAAAAGTTGAAAGAGATCAAAATAAACATTTGAGAAAAATGTCCTAGGTTTAAAGAAATACGGATCACATCAATGCAATGCCTGATAGGCAGAGCTACACGTGGTATTAGCGCACCGGTCATCATATCCATATTCTACCCCTTCCCACCCCACGAAGGTATTTAAAACGTGTGTTGGTCACGAAACTTATTGCGTGCTATTACCCGTCCCATCCTATCAGTCCTGGAGGAGGCTAGGACTACTATTCCTAAAGGGTAGGTACTAGGTTCAACCCCTAGGTTTAAAGAACAAAATTCTAAGCGACAAATAAAACAGCTAGGACTGCAAATATGGGGAACACACAGAAGCAGATACGAGGCTCATATATCCCTCCACAAATTATACACATGAATAGCACAACTCAAACACAAATGAGGTCTCGAATTTCAGAACCTAAAGCAGGATGTTAAAGTGAGAATACTACAGCAGGACAGTATGATTACTGAATTTCAGAAGCAATATTTTTCCAGATTTAGACTTCTTATAATTAGTCAGCCAATGCACATAAAAAGTTTTTCCAGTTTTGATAAACTAAGTACCTAAGGCTTGCCTAGGCGTGTTAAAAATACTCCAGTTACTCTGTTTTAGCCTTTAGAAAATAGTAAATAGGCAGGATGAATCTGTTTTGAACTTAGTCATTACGAGGAAGTGAGTGTTCAAACGAGTATGGATGCAGGTCCTAAAATAGGATATCTAAATGCAGGCAGAGTGTAGAATGATGCACACCTATGCATGCTTTTCTAAATGCAGGGAACGTTTTCAGCAGTCAAAAATCTATTTTTTAGCGAGATTCATTTATTAACCCATTTTTTGGACTCGAAATAGAGCGTACAGAGGCGTCATTTGTTAAGTTGATGAATCTAGCACATGGTTTCTAAGTGTTCAATGCAGTATATTTTAACACATGAGTTTGGCATAGATAACATGAACATGCTAAGAATGAATTCCTAATATAACATGGTCTCTAATGCAAATATTGACAGTTAATGTTTTTAACCTAAAACAGGATTTCTAGATGTAGTAATCGTGAAAATGCAGAGGCAGTAACATTATAACGTCCTTTTATTGTTATTTAACTGTGAACAGGATTTCTAGATGAACATGAGTATGGTAGATATGCTGAAATAAACAGGCCTAAAACATGTTCTCTAATGGATGCATGGCAAGTACTCCTAAGCATGGTGACTATTGCGCACATATGGAAAATAAATCATATAGCATGGTTTCTACCCATAATTATACTAAGCATGCATAACCCCACCCATTTCTCTATCTAACCCCAGAGTCATTTTTACAATTAATTATTACAGACCATCATTGCACAAATTACATAAGTAAATAAGAAAATCAAGAAGTTATACTATAGGGAGCCTAACAATAGGCCCAAGTCCAGATCCAAACATGCCATATGCCATGACCTTTGTAACCCAGGTGTGTCAGAGTTCCTAAGGACCTCAGAGGATCCCAGGTAGTGCTCACACCCAAGTTCCCTAGTCGGGAATGAGTAAGTGCGGTGTGGAATGCCAGCCTTGTGTGTCAGAGTTCAATGGGTACTCAAATGGTCCCCAAGGCAGTGCTCACACGAAGGGGCCTGAACTTAGAGACTAAGAGTAGTGAGATGTGCTTATAGTTTTAAAGAATTGAGTTGAAAAGGTTTTTCTGAAATTGTTTTGAAAGACAGCTTTAGAGAACAGCACAGGAGTTTGTAAAAACTAGGTTGAGGAGGAAAAGAAACAACTCAGAAAAGCGTACATAGTTCAGGAAGCAAACACAAGCAGGGGAAAGGGGGTTGGGGACAAGTAGTGAGAACATAGTGGAATCCAAGTTAACATCAGAGAAGTCTCACAAGACTCAAATAGTTACAGCCATAACAAATGTATTCATGCTAAGATTTAACAATATTAGATTGGGGGGGGGGGGTATCACATAGAGACACACATCAGGTTCAGGATTATATAGCAACTAAGTATCATGAATACATGCTTATAGTGTTAGGAGTCAGGCAGATTCATGATGAAAATATATAAGAAAACACTGGACATGCTGAAATAAGAAGAAGAGCAGTCACATAGATAAAACATGTAGGCTAGTTTCATAGGAATCAGGCAGAATCATAGTGCATCATACAAGGAAGGCAATAGACATGTTAGACTAAAAGGAAAGGGGAACCCCATAGACAAGTAGACATGCTAAACATAGAGGGAAGGAGAGATCTCATGGACAAAGCAAATATGCTAATTGCAAGGCAAGCAGCAGAACCATAAGTAGAAGCATAAGAGAAATAACAAGAACCTTAATACAAACAGAAACATATTGGGTTGGATGCTATAAACTTAAACTAGAAACATACCAGTCAAGAGTGAGAATAGAACAGCAAGGTGCAGAGAAGTAGAGCAATAAAACAGTAGTATGCAAAACAACAGAGCAGCAATAAGTTACTCAGTCTTGGCTTTCAGCCGACTAAGTAGCCAATAATCAATAAGAGAAGCAAGAGATAATGTATAGGAAAGCAAAAGAGAGTTCAGAGCAATATGAGTGTTCTTTGTGTGTGTGTGTTCGTATGTCTCCTTTTTTTCTTTTTTTGCTAAAGAGAGTAGAGTATTTATAATTCTGAAAACGAGTCAAGAAATAAGGTAAGGAGTACTAGTCTAACAGAATTATGGAAATAATACTCAATCAGTATCAATTAAAGACCTGGACTCCCTTTAATTAGGGAGTCAAGTTCAAACGGGACAATCAGAGTTAAATAAGGGAAAGGAATCAACTATAAACTAATTTTACCCCCCAATATGAGTAGTAACATCATGTAGCATACAATAAAGGCCAAGTACATAGCACATAATTAAGGAAAATAAAATTGATAGCATATTCATAAGGCAAAGTATGATTTTAATTCTGAAAATTAGTCGAGGGAATCTCGAATGCAATTAGAATCACAGGGAATCAAGTATAATCAGGGAAAGTATCACATAAGTAAGGAAACATTGAAAATCAGTAGAAGGTTTTAAGGAAAACACATATAGGTTACAGTCTTGAGAAAAGATGTCACATATCACAGAATCACTATAGGATGCAATATAAAGTCTGTACAGCAAGTAATCGAATTTATCAAGCAATGACTAGCACGAAAATCAGGGAAAACCTTAGGCAAGTAGTATAACAAATTGAAAAGCTTAGGAAAAACAGGAATCACACAAGTTCATAGACGAACAGGGAGGTTAAACATAATAGAAACACAGAGGCAATGAACCTTAACAACAACACCAAGATAGAAGTCATAGAGGAGCATAACATTTATGAGAAGTAAAAGCTCAAACAACATATTAGTTAGAGATAGATTCAAAGTTTTAGGGAATACTTAGGGTTTTCAGTAGAGCAAGTCAAAAATGAAAGGCATCTTGAATCAGTCATTAAATCACAGAAAGAAACATAGAATAATACTAAAAATAGAAGCAAAAAATCATTTTTGATAGGGGTTTATGAAACCCTAGTTTTTAAAATTGAAAGATCGTTTAAAGATGGGAGTTTTTTCCAGAGAAAACATAGAAAGAAGCTTCGTAATATTGTAGATATAAAGTAGATCTAGAATAAATCGAAAGACATAGGGTTAGGATTTCGTGGAACCCAGAGAAGTAGGAAGAACCTCAAAGACGCCACCGGCTTAAGTCGGAGAAGGTTGTAGTTTCTTACTCAAACGGCCGGGGAGGCCGGAAAGTGGCATGGGACCATGGGAGGCAAGAGAACCGCTCCAAGTTCGTCTGAGGACCCCATGGCATCACTGGACCGGTGAGAGGTGGGTAGACAACCAGGAGATAATGAAGAACCAAGGCTTCCGGTGAGAACCAGTCGGAGAAGATGGACAGACCCCATCGGAGGGGAGAAGCCAAGGAAGCTTCTAGAGAGAGATAGAGAGTAACAGAGAGAGATAGAGAGAGAACTAATCTTGGGAAAATGAGGGGTCGATTGGGGTAGTGGTAGGAGTTAATTATGGTAACCAGTAATCTGGGCCATTGATTCAAATTGATCAACGACTCAGATTGATCACAGGGTTGGGCCGGGTAGGGATTATATTTTGGGCTGGGTTAATTGGGTTAATTAAATCAGGTGGGTTGGATCTAATTTAGGCTATGTTTTAAATAAAAATGGCTAATTGTTAAATACCCATTAAAATCAAATAAATAATTAAAAAATAGCTAATAATTATACAAAATGAAATTAATGCTACAAAGATGAAAATTAAGGTAATTAGCTAATATTAAAATATAAAATGACTAATTATCGAATTAAAATAGCATAAATGTATAATTAGGCTAAAATTGCAAAATTTGCGTAATTATAGCAAATTGGTTAATTTGTGAAATAATTAAATTCTAATAGGATTAAAATGAAATATTGAGCCGAGAAACACTTTGAAATTATTTATAATACAATTTATGAATAATTATTGAATATAAAATACTAAATAAATAGGAAGATAAATTGATAAAAATATGGAAAATTATGGAAAAATACCAATTATTATAAAAAGTGATTTTGAAGAGATATATGCAAGTTTGAAAATAATTTTGAGGAAAAATTGGGTATCAACAATGGTTTCATGTGATGAGATACTGAAGGTAAATCTGTACACTATAGTCTACACTTAGGAACGTAATGAAGACAAAGAAAGTGTAGGTTTATGTATCATGTTACTGCACAAGGCGAACATGGTATTTCATCTCTAATGGAGGATGACGAGAAATTGGAGGATGTTTCACCGTGTTATCACATATCCTTCAATGATGGGGACCCTCAAGAAGATGAAGATGCAAAAGATGTTGCACCTGAACTTGAAGAAGGGGCAAAGATAACAGTTGACGCTTTGAAAGAAGAAAACCTTGGCACTGACGAAGAATCGAGGCCTACTTATCTAAGTGCGTTACTAATAGCCGATGAATAAAGCACTAATATAGAGTTACACGGAGAGTATATGGATGTCTTTTCTTGGAGTTATAAACAAATGTCTGGCTTGGATCCCAAAGTATCCATCCATCACCTTGCGATCAGAAATGGTTCATGTTAAACAAGTTCAAAGGCGCTTTAGGTTGAACTTAGTTCCCCTGATTGAAACCAAAGTTAACAAACTCATCGAAGATGGATTTATTTGTGAAGTTAAATAACCAATATGGGTTTCAAATATGTCCCCGTAAGGAAGAAGAACGGCCGAATTCGAGTGTGCGTTGACTTCGGGGATCTCAACGATGTGTGTCCCAAAGATGAATTCCTGCTTCCTTTCTCAAAGCTGATGATCGATGTTACTACTGGGTATGAGGCAATGTCATTTATGGATGGTTCATCGAGCTATAACCAAACTCGCATGGCATCTAAAGATGAAGAGCTTACAACATTCCGCACCCCAAGGGTATTTATTGCTACAAGGCAATGCCTTTTGGCTTGAAGGACGCTGGTGCTACTTACCAAAGGGCTATGAAGAATATTTTTGATGACCTTCTCCACAAGAATGTGGAATGCTATGTTGGCGACTTCGTTATAAAATTAAGAAAGAAGATCAAACACTTTAAAGACTTGAGAATGGTGTTTAAGTTGCTTCAGAGGTACCAACTTTGGACGAATCCATTGAAATGTGCCTTTGGAGTTACCTTTGGAAAGTTCCTTGGTTTCATTGTCTGGTATCGAGGGATCGAAATTGATCAAGCCAAAGTAGCTGCAATTTTAAAAATGCCTGAACCTCGAGATATTCATGAATTGAAAAGTCTACAAGGAAAGCTAGCGTACCTTAGGAGATTCATCTCAAACCTAGCTGGGAGGTGCCGACCATTCAGTCACCTCATGAAGAAAGGCGTTCCTTTCAAGGGGGACCAGGCTTGTAGCAATGCCTTTGAAAGTATTAAAACTTACTTGATGAAACATTCAATTTTGGCAGCACCCATACCTGAAAAGCCGGTAATACTATATATTTTGGCACAAGAAAGGTCTGTTGGAGTGTTATTGGCCCAAGAAAATAGTGAAGGGAAAAAAACTTCCTTTACTACTTGAGCAGGATGATGACACCAAATGAGCTGAATTATTCGCCAATCGAAAAGTTATGTTTGGCGCTAGTCTTCTCAATCAAAAAGTTGAAGCACTACTTTCAAGATCATGTCGTTCATCTGCTTTATAGATCAAATCCCATCAAGTTCGTGATGTCAAAACTTGTCCTTAGTGATTGACTAGCAAGGTGGTACCTCCAGTTTCAACAATTTGAAATTGTGTACATCCTTCAAAAGGCTATAGAAGGACAAGCTTTATCGAACTTCTTGGCGGATCACCCATTACCGATTAATATTAAATGATTTACAGAGCTATTCAGATATACACGTTGAGTTTTTACCCCATGTTTCTTTCACGTCTATTGTTTACTGATTTCCATTCCTTACATACTAGGTACATTATTTATACATATAGTATGATACAAAAGATACGTTACGTAGGTACTCGGTTGAGTAAGATACAAGGTGCCCGTTGCGGCCCACCCGTTTGGGTCGTGAAAGAAGTGGTATCAGAGTAGTTTTGTATTAGGGAGTCTACAAGCCGTGTCTAGTAGAGTCTTGTCTATGGGTGTGTTTCAAAATCTATTTTTGCATCATGCTTATGATGGATAAATATGAGGTATTCAACATATTATGTGTATACTAAGATGTGTAAGCTCCTTGGTAAGGATACCTAAGGCAAGAATACTTATCCACTCCTACAGTAAAAAGGAATAACAGGATCGGAAGGAAGACACAAGTTTCAGCAAGTAAAAGAAGCAAGGTGAAGAAGGGTACAAGGTACCCAGTTAATAAAGATTATCATTATTTACCATTCAGGAAGGGAGATATAAGCATATTGAGTTACTTTCAACAGTGACAGATGTACGTACAATCGGCCACACTGGTCTCAGTTATGCCCTATGGGAGCTAACATATATAGTTTAAGAGAAGGACGGATTATCAGGATCCGGCTGGGGTTAGAGTAAACCAAAATAGGGGATGGATTGGTAGAGTTAGTTGACATTTTCGAAGGGTAGTGTAAATGTGTTAATAGATCTCCCTGTGAGGAACCCGGATGGGGCACTCTAACATAGTACAACAAGATATGAGTACTATGAAGATAGGTACTGGAAGCCTGGGAAGGATAAATATTATCTTAGTATAACTCTCGTCCCTAGTAGAGAGATAATTCTAGGAAACCCGAAGAGCCAGTGGATGGAGCAAAGGGGAGCTAAAAGAAAAAGAATATCTTGTTGAAGTTTTCAGAATAAAATGATAGATAGAAATGTTTGCAGGATTTAAGAAGGGAGCTAATGAAGTATTAAGAGTAAGATGTGATACATGGATGACAACGGTAGGTCAAAAAGATGACAGTGTTATAGAGTCTATAGTCAAGTGAAGGAAAAGATGAGAGGTGACGGGCCTTGAGACAACAAAAGAGTATAGGCCATAAAGTCATATCCTCATTTTGAGATAAGTTTGTGACTCTAACGCAACTACCATAAGGAAAAGTTAGATCCTAGAGTAATATAAATCAATATGGACTGATGAACAAGATAAACTAAACATGAATTAGGGGCTGAGTGATTTGATAATAGTCGGTATCGTGAGAATTTTAGATCTCGTTCCGGCAATAATAGAATGGACAACAGAAGAAGATACGCGAGAAATTCAGAGAATGGTCGCTCAGGAAGACGCTTCCCTAAAGCAAGAAATGTGAGCAAAGTTAAGCTTAGGGGATCGTATGTGCCAATTATACTAAGTGTCACCCTCGCGAGTAAGGAATTGTGTTACCAATACAGAAGGATTACTGCAAGGTGAGTAAGAATCATCGATGATGTGAAAGGACGCAAAAGGGGAAAAGGTAAAACATCTATAAGTAGATCGTCATAACTCTAAACCTTAGTTATCCCCTAAAAGGGGGAATATGGAATGATGTGGCATAAAGTCAGAATTAAGTGGTTCTAGTAATTAGTGAATGGGAAAGGAAGAATGCGACAAACATGAGAGAGGTATGAGATTGCACTTATTTAAAGCCTACGAATATGCTACGATTCCAGAACATTATGCAAACATGACGTCAAGGAGAGGAAGTAAGGCGATATGTTATTAACAGATAAAAGCCAGTGCGAGACGTAAGTTAAGATAAAGGAAATGACCCAAGAAAGATTATGCAGAATATTGATATGAGAAGTAGCCAACGAGTAGTTAACAGTTGATTTAGGAAGAGCCTAGTTATGGCTAGACAAAAAGATACATACAAATCAACAGATTGTGCAAGATAAACATAGTAAACCCAATATAGTGAATTTAGCCTCACAGTAATGTCATTGTAATACTTGAGAAATATTCATATAGGAATTGTGGTAGTTAAAAGTACCATATGAGTGTTACGGATATAAAAGCGAGTGCCACTGGGAAGATCGTCAAAATATCAAGTTCAGAAGCAACCCTACAAGCACAAGGGGTGGAAGTAAGTAACTACGGATAATTATAGGCAAGGAAAGACATCAAAAGGTCTGTCAAGCATACAATTTAATAAGCTCCCAACTTTACAAGTGTTACACCCCATGTTTTTGTACGTGAAAGTACGCCATAAGTAAATTGATGAAAGTTCGAAAATGAGATATTACATCCCGCATTTTTCGTCCGTTAAAGTTTCGTCGTAAGTTAATCGATGTAAGTTCGGGAATGAGATTATTTTAAGATTATAAGCATCTTATGCTATTTCAAACAAGTGATGAGTAAATTCGTGAAGGAGAGAAGGTAAGTAAATAGAAGAAAATGAGTTTCGTTAACGGTTGTCGATTTGGGATAAAATACAGGCCGAGCGATAATACCCGATATTTATGAACTAGTATCATACAAGGTACCATATGGCTCTGATAGTAAGGTGTATAAAGTGTATTAAAAGTGAGTAGTATTTTATGTAATTTGAGATAATTCTTAATTATGTGGGTAATTAATTAATTATTGGACTAGTAGGGGGATTAATGGATTGATTAAGAAAAGAGGTGGATAATTGGATAAGTTAGGGGGCACTCACGTGGAAACACCCGTTAAACCCCATAAATGACTCTTTAAGTCATTACATTATGTTTAAACTTTAGAAAATAAAGTGTCCTAGTCATCTTATCAAGTGGAGCCCACCTAAAGGTTAAAAAAGGGTTTTCTAATTCACAAATTGAATTCTCATCTCTTGAGAACAAGCTTCAACAAGGATATATTTTGTAACAACAACGTTATCAATTGTTCATTTCTTAAGCAAAAGCTTCAGCAAGGATAAATTTTGCAATAGCAACGTGGGGTTTGCGATTCAAAGGGAGTACAGTGAAATCTTTCTTAAAGAATATCATACGAAATTTCTCCCTACTTCGATCTGTTGTTACATGTTGTCGCACAAGACATGTGTTAGAGGGATAATCAAGAGAATCAGTTTAGGTATGTTAAGGTTATACCTTTTTTCTTTTGGCATTATCTATACGAAACAAACGAAACGAGCAAATGCATAATTTTCATAAATGACACTATTCATAGAAATACTAGAGATGCTTATGTTTTTGATTTCCCATGTGAAATATTATTTTATCATCTGTTCATGGGTCTCAAAAATACATAAGTTGATAAAGTTTATTTCATGATATTAATCATAGGCATAATGGTCTTATGACGTACCGAGAGATTTTATTAACGTATTTTCATATGCATTTCATGCATTTATACATGCACATTGACCCATGACCAGATGGCATTATATATATATATATCTGTGTGTGTGTGTGTGTGTGTGTGTATGTATATGGGATATGGGAAAGGTTATGGCGTTATATACGCACCACCACCTGATCAGCTGGTATACGTTAATGATTTTTCCACAGTGGCTGAAATGATATGATGGGATGCCCTCAGAGCCTTGATGATGTTATGAACGCATATACCTATGCATGGTATGACATATATACGCATATGCATGACATTATAAAAATGAGATGACTCCCAGAGCTATGCAAACGTACATGTCGAGTCTTTTACTCCATGTTTCTCTCATATCTATTATTTACTGATTTTCATTACTTACATACTCGGTATATTATTTGTACAGATGTCCCTTTTGCTTGGGGACGTTGCGTTTCATGCCTACATGTCCTGATAGACAGGTCGAGAGTCCTCCAAGTAGGCTATCAGCTTAGCAGAAGATGTTGGTGCGCTTCATTTGCTCCGGAGTTTCTTGTTTGGTTAGTATGATTTAGACACGTATTGTTTGGTATGGCAGGGCCCTGCCCCGACCTTTATGATAAGTATGTACTCTTAGAGGCTTGTAGACAGATGTCGTGTACGTAAAAGATTATATGTCCTTGTCGGCCTATGTTCAATGTACGAGTGGTTATTTTGGTCTTATAGATCAGTATGTCTTATGTATAGGTTGGTATTACATGTTGTATTCTACTTATCTCACGGCATCCTTCTGGTTCAATTATCTATGATAGTATGACATGAAAAGATATGTTATGTTGGTACTCGGTTGAGAAAGGTACCGGGTGCCCATCGCGGCCCATAGGTTTGGGTCGTGACAAAAGTTGTATCAGAGCAGTTTTGTCCTAGGGATTCTACAAGCCGTGTCTAGTAGAGTCTTGTTTATGGGTGTGTCGTGCACCACACTTATAAGCAGGAGGCTACAGGGCATTTAGGACTGTCACTCTTTCTTCTTACTCTAAATCATGTGGTAGTTCTCAGTTGTAAGAACTCAATTTCCTAAACTCTATCTTATTCGTACTACAATGATGCCTACATTCAGAAAGACGGTCGGTAAGAGATATAGTTGTGGAAGTGTTGAGTCAGAGGAACTCAATTTTGCATTATGCTTACGATGAGTAAATGTGAGATCTCCAGCAGACCATGCGTGTACTAAAAGGTGTAAGGTTCTTGATAAGGAGTTTTAAGGCAAGGATATTTATCCACTCTTACAGTAAAAAGGAATAACAGAATCAGAAGGAAGACACAAGTTTCAGCAAGTAAAAGAAGCAAGGTGAAGAAGGGTACGAGGTACCCAGTTAATAGAAATTATCATTATGTGCCACTCGGGAAGGGAGATATAAGTACTTTGAGTTACCTTCAACAGTGACAGATGTATGTATAATCGGCCACATCGATCTTAGTTATGCCCTATGGGAGCTAACATATATAGTTTAAGAGAAGGACGGGTTATCAGGATCCAGTCATGGTTAGAGTAACCCAAAAATAGGGAATGAATTGGTAGAGTTAGTTGACGTTTCTGAAGGATAGTGCAAACGTGGTAATGGATCTCCTTGTGAGACCCCTAGATGGTGCACTCTAAAATAGTACAACTAGATACAAGTGCTACATAGATAGGCATTGGAAGCGTAGAAAGGATAAATATTATCTTAGTATAACTCCCGTCCCTAGTAGAGAGATAGTGCTAGGCAACGCGATGAGCCAGTGGATGGAACAAAGGGGATCTAAAAGCAAATTATCTTATTGAAGTTTTCAGAATAAAGTGATTGACAGAAATGTTAGCAGGAAATAAGAAGAGAGCTAATGAAGCATTAAGAGTAAGATGTGATACATGGATGACGACGGTGGGTAAAAAAGATGACAGTATTACAGAGTCTATAGTCAAGGGAAGGAAAATACGAAAGGTGACAAGCCTTTAGACAACAAAGGATTATAGGCCATAAATTCATATCCTCATTTTGAGAAATAAGTTAGTGACTCTAACGTGATTACCGGAAGGAAAGGTTAGACCTTAGAGTAATAGAAATCAGTGTGGACTGTTAAACGAGATAAACTAAACATAAATTGGGGACTGGGTGATTTGGTAATAATTGACATCATGAAAATTTCAGAGTGCGTTCCGGCGATAAAAGAATGGACGATTGAAGAATGACCCTTATAGGTCATTTAGGAAGAAGCTTCCCTAAAGCAAGCAATGTTAGCAAAGTTAATCTTAAAGGATTATGTGTGCCAGCTACATTAAGTGTCACCCTCGTGGGTAAGGAATTTTGTTATCCTTGGTACAGAAGGATTTCCGTAAGAAAGTAAGGGTCCCTGCCCGAGAAATTATTGGTAGATAAGGAGCCAGTGCGAGATTTAAGTTAAGACAAAGGAAATAACCCAAGAAAGATTAGGCGGAATATTAATATGAGAATGGGCCAACGAGTAGTTAGTAATTTATTCAAGAAGAGCCTAGTTATGGCTGAACAAGACGTTACAGATGAGTCAGCAGATCGTGTAAGATAAACATAGTAAAACCCAATATAGTGAATTCAGCCTCGCAGTAATGTCATTGTAATACTTGAGAAATATTCAGATAGGAGTTGGGGTAGTTAAAGGTACTGTATGCGTATTACGGGAATAAAAGAGAGAGTGCCACTGGGAAGACAGTCAAGATATCAGTTCAGAAGCAAACCTACAAGCACAAGGGCGTAGAGGTAAGCAACTACAGATAATTATAGCCAATGAAGGACATCAAAAGGTCCGTCGAGTATACAATGTAATAAGCTCACGGCTTTACAAGAATCAGAAGATCCCCCCTAATACTACAATGAAAGACTAGCTGAAGAAGTAAGGAAGAATGCTTCAACCTAAGCTCGGTAACCTAAAGATGAAATCGTCTTATAACAACTCTCACAACAACAGTGTATTCACTCCATAATAAAATGGCACCTACCGTGGCTAATGAACGGGAAGTAAAATCAGAAGTGATATTAAAGATCATATGAGTTGTATGGAATTTCAATATGTGTGGGCACTAAGGTAAGCTAAGTATGCACAACAAGGGGCAGCAACACCAGGAAAAGTAATTTCTTACATTTAAAGAAAGATGAGAAGGAATGAAAGGAATTATTCGATTAATGACCCAGAGTATGTTATGAACGCACTTAAGAGTTCGGAGTTTTATACATGCAGCATATATGTTGACAATCATATAGACGTAGAAGACTCCAACATAAGTTAAAAGAAAGAATTGAGTCCAGGTCATAGACAAAAGATTGAATTGTTAGAAGATTGTAAACATGGATATTCCATAACGTCCATAAAGGGCTAAAGTAATAACTAATACCATGAGCCGCAGATTGGAAGATCGCTTAAACCTACATAAAGGCTGATCATATATTCATCCATATCGTATGGCTCCTTCTGAGTTGAATGAATTGAAGGAGCAGTTATATGAGTTGCTTAATAAGGGATTCATTCGGCCTAATGTGTTACCTTGGGGTGCTCCGGTCTTGTTTGTGAAGAAAAAGTATGGTTCTTTGCGTATGTGCATTGATTATCACAAGTTGAACAAAGTTACAGTCAGGAACATGTATCCATTTCCTCATATTGATGACCTATTTGATCAGCTACAAGGTGCTAGGGTATTTTCCAAGATTGACTTACGTTCAGGCTATCATCAGTTGAAGATTTAGGAGGCAAATACCTTGAAGACTACTTTCAGGACTCGGTATGGTCACTACGAGTTCCTTGTGATGTAATTTGGGTTGACCAACACCCCAACAACATTTATGCACATGATGTGCAGTGTTTTCCGGCCCTATCTTGACTCATTCATCATTGTGTTTATTGACGACATTCTGGTGTATTCTTGGACTCGGGAGGATCATGAGCAGCACCTGAGGATTGTGCTTCAGACCTTAAGAGAAAAGAAGTTATATGAAAAAATTTCAAAGTGTGAGTTTTGGCTAGACTTAGTGGAATTATTGGGTCACGTGGTGTCGAGTGATGGGATCAAGGTGGTTACAAAGAAGGTGGAAGCAGTGCAGAGTTGGTCCAGACCGTCCTCACCTACGGAGATTCGGAGTTTTCTTGGTTTTCCGGGGTATTACCGTCGATTTGTAAAGGGTTTCTCGTCTATTGCAGCACTTATGCCCAAGCTAACCCAGAAAGGTGCTCCGTTCAGGTGGACATAGGAGTGTGAGGAGAGCTTTCAGAAGCTCAAGACATCTTTGACTACAACCTCAGTATTGGTATTGCCTATAGGTTCGGGGTCTTATACTGTATATTGTGATGCGTCGCAGATTGGTCTCGATGCGGTGTTGATGCAGGACGGTAGGGTTATTGCCTACGCCTCCAGACAACTGAAGGTGCACAAAAAGAACTATCTTGTCCACGACCTTGAATTAGCAGCTATTGTTCATCCGTTGAAGATTTGGCAGCACTATTTGTACGGTGTCCCTTGTGAGATCTACACCGATCACCGAAGTTTGTAGCATCTGTTCAAATAGAAGGATCTTAACGTACGCCAGTGGAGGTGGTTGGAGTTGCTTAAGGATTATGATATCACAATTTTGTACCATCCCGGGAAGGCCAATGAGGTGGCCGATGTTTTGAGTCGCCGAGCGGAGAGTTTTGGGAGCTTAGCATATCTACCAGCAGCAGAGAGGCCATTGGCGTTGGATGTTCAGGACTTAGCCAACTAGTTTGGTAGATTGGATATTTTTGGTCCGAGGCGAGTGTTAGCTTGTGTGGTCTCTGCGTCTTCTCTTTATGATCGTATCGGAGAGAATCAGTATGATGACCCCCATCTGTTTGTCTTTAAGGACACGGTTCAGCACAGTGATGCTAATGAGGTCACTATTGGAGATGATGGTTCATTGAGGATGCAAGGCAGGCTATGTGTGCCCAATGTAGATGGGTTGGTGAGTTGATTCTCTAAGAGTCTCACAGTTCGCGGTACTCCATTCATCCGGGTGCCGCGAAGATGAATCAGAACTTGAGGCAACACTACTGGTGGAGGAGAATGAAGAAGGACATTGTGGAATATGTAACTCGGTGTCTAAATTGCCAGCAGGTAAAGTATGAGCATCAGCGGCCAAGGGGATTACATCAGAAGTTAGAGATTTCGGAGTGGAAATGGGAGCGGCTCACTATGGGTTTTTTGTTGGGCTTCCACGGACTCAGCGAAAGTTTGATGCAGTTTGGGTGATTGTGGACAAGCTGACCAATTCAGCTCATTTCAATCCTGTGATGACTACCTATTCTTCCGAGTAGCTGGCTCGAGTTTATATCCGCGAGATTATCAGACTTCTTGGCTTACCAATATATATCATCTCTAACCGGGGTACGTAGTTTACATCATGGTTCTGGAGGGCCGTACAACATGAGTTCGGTACTCGAGTGGAGTTGAGCACAATATTTCAATCTCATATGGACAGACAGTCCGAGTGCACTATTCAGATATTAGAGGATATGCTCCGTGCGTGTGTGATAGAATTTGGAGGTTCGTGGGATCAGTTATTGCCACTTGCGGAGTTTGCCTACAACAACAGTTATCAGTCGAGCATTCAAATAGCACTGTATGAGGCTTTATATGGTAGACGGTGTCCATCTCTAGTGGGTTGGTTCGAGCCGGGCAAGGCTAGGTTATTGGGTACAGACTTGGTTCAGGATGCTCTGGAGAAGGTTAAGGTGATTCAGGAACAACTTCTCACAACCTAGTCCAGACAGAAGAGTTATGCGAATCAGAAGGTTCGCAATGTTTCATTCATGGTTGGAGAGTGGTCCTGCTCCGGGTGTCACCAATGAAGGGTTTTATGAGGTTCGGAAAGAAGTGCAAGCTGGGCCTATGGTTTATTGGCCCATTTAAGGTGTTGCAGCGTGTTGGAGAGGTTGTTTATGAGCTTGTCTTTCCTTCCAGCCTAGCAGGGTTTCATCCGGTATTCCATGTTTTGTTGCTCCGGAAATATCACGGCGATCCGTCTCATGTTTTGGATTTAAGCTAAGTCCAGTTGGACAAGGATTAATCTTATGTTGAGGAGCTGGTGGTTATTTTGGACAGGTAGGTTCAAAAGCTTAGGTCAAAGAACATTGCTTCCGTGAAGGTTCAATGGAGGGGTTAGTTGGTCGAGGAAGCGACTTGGGAGATCGAGCATGATATGCGCAGCCGTTATCCTCATCCTTTCACCACTTCAAATATGTCTCTATACTCGTTCGAGGGCGACGAATGTTTTAAGAGGGGGAAGATGTAATGGCCCGGCCGGTCAATTTGAGAGTAATATCCCCGATCCCCTGTTTACTGCTTTCTCGGTGTCTTTTTCTACTTATGTGCCTTGACGGGAGGTTCTGTTTGTGGTTTCTGAGTGATTTGGGACACTTAGTCCCTAAAACAGAAGTTTAAAATCTAGGAATTTTGACCGTAGTTGGAACTGTGTGAAGACGACTCCGGATGGAATTTCCTCAGTTCTGTTAGCTCCGTTGAGTGATTTTAGACTTAGGAGCGTGTTCGGATTGTGTTTTTTAGGTCTGTAGTTGAATTAGGCTTGAAATGGCAAAAGTTGAATTTTTGGGAAGTTTGACCAGAAGTAGACTTTTTGATATCGGGGTCGGATTCCGATGCCGGAAGTTGGAGTAGGTCAGTTATGTCAATTATGACTTTTGAGCAAAATTTGAGATCAATCGGACATGGTTTTGTATGTTTTGGCATCAGTTGTAGAAGTTTGAAGTTTCAAAGCTCATTAAGTTTGAATTGGGAGGGTGATTCATGTTTTTAGTGTTGCTTGATGTGATTTTAGGGCTCGACTAAGTTTGTATGGTGTTTAGGAATTTTTGGTCTTTTTGGTTGAGGTCCCAGGGCCTCGGGTGAGTTTTGGATGCCTAACGGATCAAAATTTGGACTTCTGTAACTGTTGAAGTTTTTCAACTTCTGGTTTCATCGCACTTGCGGTGGGGTTGGCCGCAGGTGCAGACACACACGTGCAGAAGGTAGCTCATAGATGCGGCCGTGGTCTGGGTAGCCAGTGGTTGCAGGTGTAACAAAGCGACCGCAGAAGCGAAGTCGTTCCTGCGGAGAAGTGATCGCAGAAGCGAAGGCCGAGCTGGGTAAGGTTATCGTAGAAGCGGATAATTGTCCGCAGGTGCGGCCACCTGATCGCAGTAGTGGAACTCTTGACTTTAAGTGGAATCTGCACCTGCGACGAAATTTCTACAGGTGCGGATCGCAGGTGCGATTGGAAGCCCGTAAAAGCGAAATCGCTGGGCAGAAAAGGCTAAGTTCGAGGGAGCTCGGATTGAGGCGATAATTCAAGGGGTTTTCAGAGAAAGCTATTGGGTAACGATTCCGAACTCATTTATGGTTATATTCCATTAATCTATAGTTTATTTCATCATTTAGTTAAGGAATTTCGTTGAGAAATTTGGGGGGAAAGTTGGAAAGTTCTTTAACTACGTTTTTTAGTTTTGATACGGATTTTGATATCGGATTTGGATAATTTTGGTACGAGTGTACTCGTGTGTGAATGGGTGTTCATATTTTGTGACTTTTACCCGATTCCAAGACGTGGCCCTAGGTCGACTTTGTGGGGCAATTTTCTAATTCCTTGCTTAAGCCTTGATTTCATTAATTAAATTAGTTTCTTATAGTTATATTTATGGTATGTAATTGCTTTTGGCTAGATTTGGGCCATTCGGAGTCGGAAAATCGAGCTTATTGACTGATTGAGCTTAGTTCGAGGTAAGTGGTTTGCCTAACCTCGTGCGGGAAAAATCGCCTTAGGCTTTGGTACTATTGTGATACTTCTGTGTTATGTGAGCGCCATATATGGGAGGTGACGAGTGCGTACACGGGCTAATTATTTTAAAATCCGGGTTTTCATTGAGTAATAGCCTGTTACACCTTAATTGAGTTATATTATCATGTGTAGTTATCATGTTTAGCCTAGTTTCGTATGTCTACATATCTTAAATGCTCATTTGAATTCTTTGCAACATGTTTAGATGAATTCATGCCTTTACTTGAATTGTATCAACCTTAGCTATAGAATTCTTGTTGTTAATTGTTGTTTTCACTTATTTGAGATGTGTGTTTACTTTTGGGACTACGAGGCGGTACCTCAGGAGATCCCCCTGCATTTTTACTTTTGGGACTACGAGGCAATACCTCGGGAGACCTCTTGCATATTTACCTTTTGGGACTACGAGGTGGTATCTCGGGAGATCCCACACACATTTATTTTTGGGATTGCGAGACGGTATCTCGGAAGCGCCCATGCTGTTATCTCATTGTGCCGTGTTGTTTTTTCTCTGTGAATTCTTTCAGTTAAAATCTCCGTTTTACTTCATTTTATTATATCATACGTCTTATTATAGGTTGAAAACCTCGAAATAGGTGGCCTAGGCAAAATTTAGGACAAAAAAAAGTTCGCTAGGTTGAAAACCTCGAATGAGGCGGCCTAGGAAAAAGTTAGGACATAAAAAAAACTCACCCGTTTTGAACTACTATCCGGTTCAAAGAGTCATCTGCTGGAAAAGAACCACGACCACAAGAAAAACCAAGAGGGATTATTTCTACCTAATTATTTTTATTTTTGATGTTTTATTAACACACATAAAATAAAACAATTAAAATAGCACGAAATCACCCAAACAGTCTCTTCACCACACACTTAAAATTGTGCGTTGTCTCCAATTCACACCCATAAATACAATAGGGGAAAAGAAACTCCCTGGTAGGCCAAAGGCCGAAGCATTAGCAGTTCATGGGGTACCCAAACTTCTCCTAGACTTGTTTCTTTGTGCGGGCACCCCACACTTAGTTCTAACCATCTCGCTTGCTTTTGCTTTCTTCCAATGACTTTTCTTCCCATGCCTAGAAAATAAAAAAATCACATTACAAGAATAATACAATAATTAAAAAATTAAAAATTAAAAAAAAAATAGTAAAGTCGGGTCGCCTCCCAACAAGAGCCTGATTTAATGATGCGCCACGACATGAATCACTTTTTCCCTCCACGCCGAGCTTATGAATTGGACCCCAAGTTTTTATTCAAGCTAATGATTATGCTCTTGGGGCGGTATAAATTCTTGCGAGCCAAAAATTAAATAAATTCTCATGCACTTTTTGGCTCTTGACCAATGAGTGTCACCTTGCCTAGACAACCTTGAATATTTCAAAATATAAGGTCCATCTACCTCTTCCCTTGACTCCTTTTTATGCTCATAAGGATCAATTCTCATTTCACCATCCTAACATAATGAAGAGATGTATTTGGAATGAGGTTCAACACGCTCAAATACTTGAACTTCAAGATTTTCGGCCTCATCGATACAAATTATACTAAAGTCCGCTAAATTTGTATCCTCAATGTCCTTATCTGACGCTAGTATCATGATGCTTTATACTTCAATACCACACAAGAAAGGGGGGGGGGGGGGGTTTTGGCGGTATCCAATTTTTTGGGTTCTTTCTTACTTAGAAAAATTGGGTTTTTCTTGGTTTTCCCACCNTACGTGGAAAACACCTGGCTCAAAAGGTGAAAAAAAACCACGACCTACTACTCAGTAGGATTTCCCCAACTCTTCACTACAACTCTGAGCCAAACAACATTTACAAAATAAACTCTTTTGTAAACCTAGGACTAACTTTAATCCCTTTGTAGCAACCTAGTTTCTAGCTAATTGCGACAAGCTTCAAGTTAACTCTAACTTGAACAATGTGTGACTATTACAATTGCTTCTAATAAAGCTGAAAATATACAATATTAAATCACCTACTACAACCAACTAGACTCAATAAACAAACGAATGGAACTGGTTCTTCTAGCTGGTCAGTAGCCTTTGTGTCGCACAAGGATTCTGCTTGCAAAATGCCTCTGGGAATTTTTCTTTTCAGATCTTGATTCACTTCAGTTTTTGTGCGTGTCATATTCAGCAGGAATGCTTCAACATTTTATAGAATCAGTAGTTGAGATTGTCGTTCAGTTCTAGTGCAACTCTTCCTTGGTGGAAGAGTTTGTATTAAACTCAACTTCCTTCATTTGTTACTATCCTTGCTGAATTCAAACTCTAACCTCTTATCAATTTGCAATCTTTTCGCTTTAGGAGACAACCTCTTAGATCCCAGATAATTCACATAACTTGTTATCTCCTACGCATGGACTCTTCGCGTGCCAATGAGTCTGTTTCACTATGATAGCCTGATGGACCTGATTCAACTTGGTAGACATTTGTCAATCTTCAAAACCATGCAGTGACTTGGGTCAACATATCATTTCTTCAACATTAACATCATCAAATTCTAGCTGGTTAGAGTGTTGGTGTTCTACTTAGGACCCCTCAATTGGCACCTCAATTTCTGTCTGTAATGCACACTGTTGCTGGATACTATCCATAATATTAACTTGTTGAGCATTAAAAGCTTCAACTAGTTGACTAACTTGAGCCTCCAAGTTGTGAATAGTTGCCTCTTGACTTTGTATCTGTAGTTGTGGTTCATCATTATTTTCCACAAGGCACCTTAGAATATCTTTGGTCTCTTTCAGGTCATCATCCCTGGGTTTTTTATTCCTATTAACTTCACAAGAAAAAGTAGAACCATCATAGTCTGGGGTTGGGGGAAGGATGAGACATGTAAGCACAACCATAAAAGTGACCATCTTGACCACCACATATATCACACATATTTCACACATAAGATTGAGTTAGAGCACACAACTCACTCTCGGAAGTATTTTGATAATTCTGCCACGGGTGGTTTCCTTCACAATATGTATGAGGAAGATCAAAAGTAGAATGACTAGCATCAAAACTCCTAGAATTCTAAGATGTCATCTCTCTCAAATAAAAAATAGGATTAAAATAATAATAAAACAAAATAAAAGTTTAAACTTGACACCAAGCAATATTTACAGCTATAACTACACTGTTATTTCTCCGAAAAAGATGTCAAAATTTGATTACGCCCAACTCTAGTCCTAAAAAGGATAAGCGGTCGCTGCAAATATAATCCAGTCTTAGAGTCTGGAGTCGAATCCCATAGAGAACAAAGGTTTTGCTGTAGTTAAGTATCACTAAGAAAACAAGCTCAAACAATTTCTAAACTAATTAACTAACAACTAAAGTAGTAAATTAACAACTAGAGATGCTAAGGGTTGGAGACAGGATTAACGAAGCCAAGAGTTAAATTTTTCTCAAAAGTTGGAATCCTTCCGCCCGCATCTCCTATAATTTCGCCTAAGTATTCTCTACTGATCATAAGCACTCGATTTATCGTAATTCTCTCTCGAGCAACTACAATAATGTACTAGTCATATTCTCTCGAATTACGTTAGCTCGCACTTTTTCACCGCTCAATATGATCACGTCAAAGCTTCGTTATCTTTAATCCCACTTTGAAACCCGTCATATTGATCTCTCATATACCTTGGGAGTGACGTTGTTCGACAACAACCTAAATCTGTACTCTTTCTCAAGCAATACATAATAAATAGGCACAATCAATCTTCAATTAACTAAAATAAGCACGTAGTTGAACAAGCATGGATATTCAATGGCAGAATTATATTGAAATACAATGGGAGTTCATCCTCCAAAAAGGCTCCATCAAAACTCTAGATAATAAATTTAGCTATTCATAATATTATGTAAAATTACAATACTAAAAATCATAACCAACAACGAATAATAGGAAGAAGAAAAGAAAAACTCGCGGTTGAATCTTCCTCCTTGTTCATGGCGTGTTCTCCCCTCCTTAGGTGTTTTCTAACCCTAAAGTAGTGTCTCTCCATTCAAAAGGACGTTTATGATGCATTTATATCAATTAGAGTTGATGTGGGGCGTCCTTGATCTCTCCTAATTCGAAAAGGAAAAGTTGAGTCGCGTGCTAGGGTTGGTGCAACGGCGACCCTTAGGCACGCTCCAGCTATTTATTTTTCTTTGTTGTTTTTTCGCGAGCCAGGTCCAATGCCAACCTCCATACTTCATTGTTTTTTGTTTATTTCCTAGGTCATTTCGCGCCTAATTTCATGCAATGCACCAATTGTAGTACGCTCCCAGCTCTTTCCTCCCAACTTCTTTTGCATCAATCATCCGATTTTCGCCAACTTCCTTTCAAACTCATTCCTACACACAATAAACATGTAATGAGCATATTTTATGTTTATAAACATTTAATATCCCTCAACTCACATACAAAATGATAAGCTATACCCAAAGTCATGCATTTTCCATCATTTATTAGTTGCACAGAAATTTTTAAACTCAATTTTAACCACTAATTTATACTCAAAGTTAGTTCAAATCACCTCTAATCTTCCTTTAGTTTTGTATATTTACACATATATGTGTTTTCAATAAATTCCACCTATACCTATTGATAAAAACTTTTTTTGCCTATGTGTTTGAATTTTAATTCCAAACTAATCCAAATCACGTCCAATTTCTCTCAAATTTTGTATATTGGCGTATTCATATGTTTTCAACGAATTCCAAACATACCCGTTGAAAAAAAAATTGCCTATGCATTTGAGTATTGTATATCATTGCTAACTTTTTTATTTCTGTTTTTGGTATGACTAATTATTGGTAGATATTATCTATTTGTGACTATTCTAGTAGTTTCCTCAATTTTTACACTGTAGTTAGATTTTGGGCTTTTGGGCGGTCTTGGGCTAACATTTAAGTACAGTGTCAATAGTGGAGATTCAAGAAGTGCCAAACCCTAGTTTGCAGCTATTTAGCAACCACACCCTTCTCCTTCTCAATTCAATCCCTCCCCCCTCAACCTACAAAATTTCCTCCAGATTTTGAAATAGAAGTTCATTTTTTTTCTTCTAATATTTGATATTTGATTTTAGATTCTATGGTTTAAAAGTTTATAGCTTTGTTCTTTCTTGGTGTTTGATTAGTGACGAGGCAATGATGATGGTGCTTCTATAATTTCTGACACCTCTTGTATGAGAAGAACCTTAAAAAAGTTTTCTTCTTTGAACACATAAAGCAAACCTCTGAGCCCTACTAAAATTTGTCCCTTTTTTTTTACTTCCATTTTTTCTTAAATCTTAAATAATAGTAGAACATATAGTTTTCCTATTTAAATTTTATAGGATTGAGTAGTTGTTTTCTTTAGTGCTTTGAGTATGTGATGTCATTGGAAGCTTGTTTGTCCAAAATTTTTTACTGTATATACAATGTTGAAACTCCTTAAATCAATTTAAGAGATTTTGATGTGTTTATTTTCTATATATTTTGAATCTGATCATGAGTAGAAATTCAGGCAGCCCCCTTTGTTCGATTTGATGGGAAGGGAGGTGTTAATCTGCTCGTAAATTAAATTCGCTTTTGGTCTTCAGATTTGCTGAGATGTTATATCTTTGAAGCTGGTCTAGTAAATCCTAAGCACAATCCCTTTTTTGTTTTTATTATCAAATCATTTCAGATTTTTGCCTATAATGCGACTAACTTTTTTACATCAGAAGCTTTTACACATAAATATTTGGTTTGCAAACATCTAATCCTATTGATTCATGCTAGTAATACTTGATTTTTAACATGCAGACATAGAAGAAAATAAAAGGACTTTCAAACAAGATTTTCCTTGTAACCTTTTTCCCTATCTCCTCTAACGACTCGTTTTGAGGGATTGAAGGAAATAATCATGGTATGAAATTTAGTAGAGAAAATTTCACATCAGAATAATTGAGCTCTTTGATTTTTAATTTTGTAGCCCATATTTCAATGTACTATCAACTAGCCCAAAAATAATAGGCTAAAATTCAATATCCAACTCGTTCTAAAAATTATTACTCCCTTCGTTCCAATTTATGTGAATCTGTTTGATTGGGCACGGAGTTTAAGAAAGAATGAAGACTTTTGAAATTTGTAATTCTAAACAAGTCAAAAAGGAACTCAGCGTATTTGTGTGATTATAAAAATTGAACGGAGAGAGTAATAATTTTTAGAAAAGATTACTCAACATTTAAATTAATTTTCAAATCAGTAATTGTGATTCAAATATTAGTTCAACAAAATAAATTTACTTGGATGGTGAAAATTATTTGAATTATATTAATAAAACACAACTCAAGTATATTACTACAACTCTTCGCGATAACTTTTTATTTTTTGAAATGCATTCAAAATATGCACATTAGAAATAATACCAAGTACTTTTTTATATAGGTCACCAAATATTCAATTAAACTCATTATTCATTTGATTTTGCAAATTATTTTTAATAAATTTTATCGTCGAGAATAAAGATGAACCGAAAGAAATAAAAAAACCAAACTAATTGTGGAAACAACAATTCTTCTATATTCAAATAACTTATCAAATATGAACCTCGACTCATCGGATCAAAGTTCTATAAACAGCTAAAAGGTCAATGGTTCAAAACCCAGTTGGTGTTTCAATCACATACAAAAATTTAGTAAAATTTTCAAACGAAGCGGTGTCACGTGACACCGCTTCGCCTAAGATAGACCCACCCCTGATTTTGGCCTTTGTGCTTCTAAGAATAGTACTAGTGCTCACTTATATGAGCTCAAGAAATATGACAAAGTAGTGGCCATGCCATATTGCTAGGTCCAAATGACATTCCATGTTAGTGTCTACATTTGATCTCCACCTTGAATGCCATGTTTGAGGTTTCTTCCTTATCTCAATCATAGTTTAATTGAGCTGGCCTATGCATTGGTTACTCTTAAGGGGTCGTTTGGTAGGATGTATTAAAAAAAATAATGCAAGCATTAAATTTATACATTACTAATACCTTGTTTGGTACATTTTCCAGCTTGTGTATAACTAATTATTAGTTATACATCACACTTGGCATTATCCTATGTATAAGTAATGCATAGAAAATCATGGTATTAGTAATACCAAGGCTTTAATGCATGCATTGACATGGTTAAAGATAAAATTGTCCTTAACGTCCCTTAAAGCTAGAGAATGTGGAGGGCATTTTTGTAAGCAACTATTTAAAAAAAAATTATGCATTGCATTATAATTTTAATACACCACACCAAATAGTAGATAAGAAATAATATTTGCATAACTAATGCTTGCATTACTAACCCATGCATTAGTAATACATTTTATTCCGCAATATTCGTATACACCCTACCAAACGACTTCTTACCGGGAATGAACATCACTGATGCTAATACCACCCTAATAAGTTTGTCCATACATAAAATCCAACTCCTACTTGTGTACCTGCAAAACAATATACAATGTTAGTAAAAAATAACTCCCTATTCCACTCTTTACGGATTTGAGTAGGAAGTTCAATGTGTATATCCCCATTTCCAGCAACTCCTTGGGGGCGTCCTCAATATCATCACCATCCACACTAATTTCGCCGACCATCACCAATCTACCAATTCTTCAATTTTCGTCATCATTGAGTGGTTGTTTTAGCCTTCCTCACCCTAATGTATGGCAATTGGAGCTTATCACTATTTATTATATTTCTCTCTTGAGTGTATAGTTCACCAAATGATGCAACATGGATAATTGCATTCTGCTCGTCAAGTTGGCAAGGTGATCAACTATCTTGTTCCCTTCCCTTAGCACATGTGTTATATCAACCACACAACAACACATAAGCTTGCTTATCTCTTCCACTTGTGTGATAATGTTCCAAGGGGGTTCCCATACTTTATCCAACACCCTTTTCATCAACAATGAATCAGTTTTAATTACGCAAGGAGGGAGTTGGGAATGTGTTATATACTTGATTACTTCAAGAACGGCCTTGGCTTCAGCTATGTTATTGATGGCATACTGGATCTCCTCTGCCTGGGCATATAAGAAGTCTCCAATACCAACTCTAATGTAAAAGGCATATGAAGCTCTACCATTGCTACCTCTACAAGCACCATTAGTGTTGCAATTTATCAAACTTGTAGAAGGTATTTGCCACAAAACCCTAGTATATTTCAATCTAAATATATGAACCTTCAACTTGTCATGTAAATCTGACCAATTGGCATTAACACCTGAGAATGCTGGCCTTCTTACCTTCAAGAGCATATGCATAAAGGAAGAAACTTGAAAGATCAATATGTTAATAGACCCATTCTTTCCATTCATGCTAGAGTTCCTCTTTTTCCACAAATGCCAACAATCAGTGGTAACATTGCTTGATATACTGATTTGAGGCTTGTGTTGACTGCCTCTTCCACCATTCATTGATCACCTGAATCAGCAACATTCTTTCAATATTGATCCCAACAGGTGCACTGAAGTATTTTCATATAAACCGGGCCACTGGAGATCTAAGGAAAATATGTGCTAGTGTTTCCTATTTAGGGTTTGTACAACATAACCTAGATGGAAATATATGTCCCATCATTATAATTGTTTCATCAAGTGGCAAATTTTCCATTCATAACATCCACATGAAGAATGAGATCTTAAATGGTAATCCCTTCACCCAAATGAACTTATATAGCTTGCTTTGTTGTTTTCTCTTCCTAATGTACTGCCAGGAAGACTTCACTGAAAAGTGCCCCTTTGACTCAAGCTTCCATCAAGTTTTTTCCTCCATGTCATGACATTGAGGGGGTTCAATGCTCTCCAATATATGATCATCTAATTCCTCAGGAAAAATGTCCCTCAACATGCCTTCATTCCACTACCCATCTCCCACAACCTCATAAACATGTCTGATTGATTCATCAGACCAATGATCAAGAACTGAAGCATGGTAAAGTGATCCAATACCTATCCAATTGTTATACCAAAAGAAAGCACTGCCACTTTTTATTTGCCACCATATTTGGTGCTCAATCAAGTCTCTCATTTCAATCATCTTTCTCCATATATGTGAGCCATTTTCCTAGGGCACTAGTACTTCATTGATCTTTTTGCAATATTTATTCTTTATGAAAGTAGACCATAATGTTGTCTTTGTTATGAAATTTTACCATAGCTTAGCAAATAATGCTTTAGATACATCATAAAGAGACCTAAAGCCTAATCCACCTTCATCCTAGGAAGACATAATGTATCCCAAGAATCCCACTCCCTAGATTTGCCATTACCTGGTTTGCTCCAATAAAATCTAGCAAATATTCTATGTAATTCAGAAATCACATATGGTGGTGGATTCGCAGTAGACAATAGATGGATTGACATGCTTTCAAGTACATGTGCAATCAACACTGCCCTTTCCCCCATGGACAACAACTTACCCTTCCAAGATTGAAGTCTCTCTTGCATCTTGAAGATGATGTCTTTGTAGAAGTCTTTCGGCCTCCTAGTATAAAAGATATGGCATCCCAAGTAGGTTAAGGGGAATTGATTCCTATGAAATTGAGTGATAAGATATACAATATTAGCTTCCTCAGCAAGTATGTTTTTTGCATATAGAATGAAAACATCTCCTTGTTAACCTTTTGCCTAGAGGCTACCTCATACTCCTCCAATATCTTCATGATCAATTGAATTTCCCCATAGTGAGATGAGCTAAAAATGATTGTATCATTAGCATATGAGAGATAGTTGATGTTATGACTCCACTTTGGCATTCAAAATCCAATGAAGTCTGGATTGTCAAACAATACATCTAGAGTTCTTCTTGACACCTCAGCTGCCAATATGAATAATGTAGGAGATAAATGATCACCTTGCTTGACCCTCCTTGTTGATTTGAAGAAGCCACTTGCATGTCCATTTAACAACGCTGAGTATCAATTGTTGGAGACCAATCTAAACACCATGTGAATGAATACTTCTCCAAATCCCATCAACCTCAACACATTTGTCAAAAACAACCAAGACACTCTATCATATGACTTTGCCATGTCCAATTTGATTACCACATTGGATGATTTTCCCCTCATCCTAATGTTAGTAATAATTTCTTGTATTATTAAGATATTCTTCATTATATTTCTTTCTTTCACAAATCCAGCCCGATTTGGTGAGATAAGTGTAGGTAGGAGATTCACCAGCCTTTCATGTAACACCTTGGATATTATCTTGTTAGAAAAATGTCTAAAGCTGATAGGCCTCATGTCAGAGAATGTAGCCATATTTTTATTCTTAGGCAACAACACTAGATTTATGTGTGTAATGAAATTTGGCAGTTCTGATCCACAAAAGAAAGCTTTAACCATATCAAACACATCATTACCTATAATATCCTAGAAAGAATGATAAAATTGGCCAGTGAATCCATCAGGACCACATGCTCTATCATCATTCAAACAAAAACATCTTGCTTTACCTCCTCATTTTTAGGTTCTGCTCATAACCCTGAAAGTTTCTCTTCAGTAACCATCATAGAAACATGATTCACAATGTCAGAGTTAGTTGGTACCCTCTCTTCAGTTAACTGAGCTTGGAAGAATTCCGCTGCCTCTTTAGCCATGTCTTCTTGTGACTCAAGCCAATTACCATTGTTGTCAAGGATTCTAGACACTTGTAACCTCTTTCTCTTCCCTTTAACATGTGCATAAAAGAACTTGGTAGTCTTGCTCCCATACATGAACCATTGTATTCCAGTTTTTTGTCTCCAAAACTCGCCCCTATAAGTGTTGGTATCTAGTGAGGTATGCCTGTACTTTGTGAAGCTTTATCCTATTTTGAGCAGTTGGATTGCGCTCAAACTCCACCTCATGAACCTTGATAATATCTTCAAGTGAGGCAATTTGTTTGAAGGTATCACCAAAGGTCTCCTTACTCCATGCTGCCAATGGATAAAAGGATTGCCTACTACATCTTCCCTCCAATTCTCCTTTATCAACTCCATAAAAGAGTCATTTTCACCTAGAAATTCGAAAATTTAAATAGCTTCTTAACCTGAACAATGTTAACATTGCATAAGAATATAATTGGAGCATGATCAGGCCTATACTTGATGAGATGCTCAACTTCCAATGCTGGAAACAAGTCTTGAAATTGATGGTTGGACAAGTACCTATCTAGTCTTTTGAATATACATGCATCACCTGACCTTCCATTCCACCAAGTATACAAGCTCATTTTGAATCCAAGACCATAAAGTGCACAAGTATCAATACAATGTGAAAAATCTTCTACTTCACTATGATAAACTGGAAGTCCACTATATTTCTCCTCCCCAGTCAGTATAACTTTAAAGTCACCTCCAACAAGCCAAGATACCACCATAAATGAGACTGGATGATATAGTGAATCCCATAACTCAATTCTTTCCACATCATCATAATTAGCATAAAATAGTGTGACAATCAAATCTTTTTCCAATATCCTATGAAAAAACTTAAGTTTTAATTGGTGTTCCATGTGAATAGGGACTTCAACATCAATATCTTCATCAACGAAAGCCCATATATTTCCATTCTTGTTGGCAATAGAATAATGAATACCCGATTTCCTTCTATACTCTTCAAGTTTGTTGATGTCTTGCCAAGGTCCCATCAAGCCAATCAAATAGATGTTGTACTTCTTGTGAAGATTAATTTACCTTTGAAAGCCTTTTAGTGTTAAATGGCCTCACATTCCAAATTAAGGCATTATCCATCGACATTACTTGAAAATTGAAAGACCACTCTTCTTTGGTTGTACCCTAACAAGTACAATTTTCTCCTTCTCCTTCCTTGCTACTTTATCCCCTGGTTTATTCTTATCAACACTTTTAGGTGATAAATATCCTTCTTGAGAAACTTGTTGAAAGTTAGCTGCTGCAGATTCCCCATCAATTCCTCCCCAAGATCTTTATGGTTATTCTACTCATCATTAACAATTTGAACTGCCAAAGGCTTGGTTCATGATTCTTGGCAACCATTCCCAACTCATTTTGAACCTTATGATTAACCAAGATTACCTTATCTATAATACCACTGGTAACACTAAATATTTTCCCAGCTAAAATGCAAGGATCATCACACCTAGGTTCTGAAATTTGTAGTGCATTCCCGCTACATCTTTCAGCACCAATTTCCCTTATTGCACCACCCATTCTCCTTTCCCATTCTTGTTCTATTACTTGAAACACCCTTAGAAACGACCTGCTCACCCCATTTTCTTTGTAAATCACAAACAACTTCCAATCCATGATTTACTGTTTCATTGGAAGCTGTTTTTGTTGTTGCATTGGTTCCAGGGGACCTGCCTGAGTCAAATTTGTTGCCTGAACCTGTTGTATCATTAATAACCTTACTTGGATCAGTAACAACCTTCCCCACACCCCTTGCACATGCTACATCAATCCTTGATACACAATTAACCCTAGAAGGCAAGCTAGGGTTTACTATTCTACTGAAGTTGCTTTGATTTATAGGTTGTGGTTGTTGTGCACCATCTGTACCTCTTTAGCATGAATTTTGCATCTTTCAAACCACTCAGCTCCCTTGAATTCATTGTATTTCTCAAATTATCATCAACCCTAGTTTGAAAATCACTAGGCTAAGACTACGACTTTTAGTCATCTGTACGAGGATCTAGGGGCCAAAGGCGGGGAAAGGAAATTATTTCGGCTGGCTAAGGCGAGGGAGAGGAAGGCGCGAGATTTGGATCAAGTGAGGTGAATCAAAGACGAGGACGGTAGAGTATTGATGAGAGAGGACCATATTAAGCAGAGATGGTAGACTTACTTTCATAAACTTCTGAATGAAGAAGGGGATCAGGATATTGTGTTAGGAGAGTTAGGGAATTCGGAGAGCCAACGTGATTTTGGGTACTGTAGGCGCATCAAGGTTGGGGAGGTTGTGGGAGTTATGCGAAAGATGAGCAGGGGCAGAACAAGTAGAATTTTGGAGGTGTGTGGGTAGAGCAGGTCTTGAGTGGCTGACAAGGTTGTTTAATGTTATTTTCAGGACGAAGAGGATGCCAGATGAGTGGAGGTGGATTACAGTGGTTCCATTGTACAAGAACAAAGGTGACATCCAAAGTTGCAACAATAATAGGGGTATCAAACTATTGATTCATACCATAAAAGTGTGGGAGAAGATAGTAGAAGCGATGGTGAGGAGGATGGTGTCTGTATCAGAAAACCAGTTCGGATTCATGTCGGTTTGTTCTACTACAGAAGCTATCCATCTTATTAGGAGGCTGGTGGAACAGTATAGGGATATGAAGAAGGATCTGCACATAGTGTTTATTGATCTGGAGAAAGCGTATGACAAGGTTCCTGGAGAGGTTCTTTGGAGATTCCTAGAGGCTAAAATTGTGCCGGTTGCTTACATTAGGGCGATTAAGGACATGTATGATGGAGCTAAGACTCGGGTTAGGACAGTGAGAGGTGACTTCTAGCATTTTTCGGTTGTTATGGGGTTACACCAAGGATCTGCGCTCAGCCCATTCCTGGTTGGTCTGGTGATAGATGCACTAACACACCATGTTCAAGGAGAGGTGCCATGGTGTATTTTATTCGCTGATGACATTGTTCTGATTGACGAGACACGGAGTGGATTTAACGAGAGGCTAGAGGTTTGGAGGCAGGACCTTGAGTCAAAGGGTTTCAAGTTGAGTAGGACGAAGACGAAATATCTTGAGTGTAAGTTCACTGTCGAGCTGAGTGAAGCGGGCATGGACGTGAGGCTTGGATCGCATGTCATTTCCAAGAGAGGCAGTTTCAAGTACCTTGGGTCAGTTATCCATGGTGGTGGGAAGATCGACGAGGATTTCACACACCATATAGGGGTGGGTGGATGAAATGAAGGTTAGCATATGGAGTCATATGTGACAAAAAATGCCTCCTCTACTCAAAGGTAAGTTTTATAGAACGGTGGTTAGGCCGGCCATGTTGAATGGGACTGAGTGTTGGCCAGTTAAGAACTCACATACCCAAAAGATGAAAGCAACAAAAATAAGGATGTTGAGGTGGATGTGCAGGCACACTAGGATGGATAAGATTAGGAATGAAGATATTCGGGAGAAGGTGAGTGTGGCTCCTATTGATGACAAGATGCAGGAAGCGAGACTCAGATGGTTCGAGTATGTTTAGAGGAGGATCTTGGATGCCCCGGTAAGGAGGTGCGAGCGGTTGGCATTGGTGGTTACGAGGAGAGGTAGAGGGCGGCCTAAGAAGTATTGGGGAGAGGTGATAAGGAGGGATATGGCGAGACTTCAGATCTCCGAGGACATGGCACTCGATTGGAAGCTGTGGAAGTCGAGCATTAAGGTTGTGGGTTAGGAAGTAGTTGAGCATATTTAGTCTTCCAGTGTGAGGCTAGGCTGATAGGATTTAGTCTTAGACTGCTAGTGGTCAGTGCTGGGTTTACACTACTCTTCCATTTTCATAGTGCCGGACCTTATTTACTGGTCATTATTTCTGCATTTCATCTATTCACTGGTGCTTGTGTTGTTGTTATTATTTCCATGATAGTACTGATATATTTTGTCTTTTTGTCTTTGTGTCTTCTTGAGTCGAGGGTCTATCGGAGACAGCCTCTCTACCCCATCGGGGTAGAGGTAAGGTCTGCGTAAACACTACCCTCCCTAGACCCCACTTGTGGGACTATACTGGGCCGTTGTTGTTGTTGTTGTATCCTCCATATGAAGAAACAAACTTTAAATGGCAACCCTTTTACCCAAAATAACTTGCTTTCCTGCCTTCTTCTCCTAGTATATTGCCATGCAAACTTTACTGAAAAATGGCTCTTAGTTTCCAACTTCCACCGTGGCTTATCCTTCAAATTATGACATGAAGGCGGTGCAATGGTTTCCAGGATATGGTAAACTAGATCATCAGGCAACAATTCCCTCAACAAAACTTTATTCCATGCCCCATTTTCCACACCCTCATCAACATGTACTATGGTTTCATCACACCAATGTTCTGGACCTAAAGCATAGTAAAGTGATCCACGTCCAATCCAATTGTCATACCAAAAGATAGAATTGTGACTTTTTAGCTGCCACCAAATCGGATGCTCCACTAGATCCCCCATTCCAAACATTTTCTTCCACACATGAGATCCATCTCTCCAGGGAACTAGGACCTCATTAATCTTCTTGCTATACTTGTTCCTCATGAAGGTAGTCCACAATGTATCCTTAGTTCTATAGTTCTACCATAGTTTTGCAAATAGTGCCTTGGACACATCATGAAGTGATCTAAAGGCAAGACCACCCTCATCATTAGGTAGACACAAAGAATCCCACGAAGACTAATGCCTTGACCTACATTTCATGAATTGCTCCAGTAAAACCTAGCAAACATCCTATGTAATTGAGTAATTACATATGAAGGTGGATTCACAACTGTGGATTGTCATGCTTTCAAAAACATGTGATTAAAAGTGCCATTCCACCAATAGATAGTACCTTGCCCTTCCATGATTGAAGCCTCTCCTACACTTCGAATATGATGTCCTAGTAGTTACGTGAATGGGAAAGAGTGTCTTTGAAATTGTGTAATGAGATAGTTGATGTTGTGACTCCACTTTGGCATCCCAGACACAATGAACAAAGCATAAAAGGTCCTCCCAAGTACCTCAGCAGCCAATATGAACAAAGTAGGAGATAAAAGATCTCCTTGCTTGACAACCCTTGAAGATTTGAAAAAAGCCATTGGCTTGACCATTCAACAACATTGAGTACCAATTGTTTGATACTAATCTGAACATCATTTCAATAAAGACCTCTCCAAACCCTATCTTCCTCAAAAGCTTTTGTAAAAAACAACCACGAAATCCTATCATATGCCTTTGCCATGTCCAATTTGATCACTACATTTTATGGTTTGCCCCTCAATCTTATGTCAGTAACAATCTCTTGTGTTAACAAGATGTTTTCCACTATACTCCTGCCTTTAACAAATCCGACCTGATTCGGTGAAATAAGAATAGGTAGCAAATCCACCAATCTTTCATGTATTACCCTAGAAATGATCTTGTTGGAGAATTGCTCAAACTAACGGGACTCATGTCAGAAAATGTAGCCACTTTATTCTTCTTTGGCAACAACACAATATTTGTGTGTGTAATGAACTTTGGAAGCTCAACACCACAAAAGAATGCCTTGACCATATCTAACACATCTTTACTAATAATATCCAAGCTAACATGGTAAAACTGCCTAGTGAATTTATCAGGACCACTTGCACTATCCCTGTTTATTATTGGTTTTGCCCACAACCTAGCATCATGATTAGCAGTGATCATTATAGGAACGTGATTCACTATATCAAAATTAGTTGGAACCCTTTCCTCATTGAATTGAGCCTGAATGAAATCTATTGCCTTATTGGCTTATCTTCCTGTGAATGAAACCAATTGCTATTATTGTCAAGCATTCTAGACACTTGCAACCGTTTCTCTTCCCTTCAACATGAACATGAATGAACTTCATATTTCTATCTCCATCTTTGAACCATTGCATGCCTGCTTTTTGCCTCCAAAACTCTTCACATAAGTGCAGGTATCTAGTGAGATCAGCTTGCACCTTATGCAGTTTTGCTCTATTTTGAGCACTAGGGTTCAACTCAAACTCAGTTTCATGAACCTTAATAACATCCTCCAAAACTGCTATTTGTTTGAAAATATCACCAAAAGTTTCTTTGCTCCAAACTGCCAATTCCTTCTTCAAAGTCTTCATCTTATTTTGGAACAAGATGAAAGGGTTGTCCATAAAGTCAGTGTGTCAATTCTCCTTTACCACATCCAATAAAGTATCATGTTTTGACTAGAAATTAAGAAACTTGAAAGGTTTCTTAATTTGGAAAGTGTCTACATTGCAAGACAACAAAAGTAGGGAATGATAAGACCCATATTTGATTAAGTTCTCAACCTCCAAAGCTGGAAATAGATATTGAAATTGTTGATTAGCCAAGAAACTGTCAATCCTCTTGAAAATGCAATCATCATCAGACCTCCCACTCCACCATGTATATAGACTCCCTTTAAAGCCAAGATCATACAATGCACAATGTCCACAAAATGTGAAAAGTCTTCTGACCCCTGTGATTTATGAGAATACCCTTTTCCATTATGCCACTTGTATCACTAAATGATTTCCCAACTAGAATTCCTAGATCATCAACCTCAGGAGTCATAACTTGTATTGCCTTGTTGCTTGTATTTGGTTGTCCGACCCCTGAAGCACAAGTCATAGGAATTGGTTTAATTGCACTTGTGACCTTAGATGCAATGACAATATCAAATTGGTCATCTGTCTGTATGGTATACTCCTTCAACACCTTAGAACTCTTCTCCGTGACACCCAAAGCCTCCTGTATCACCTTGAATTGAAGATCATAGACAAACCCTAAGGTAGGGTTTACCGTAGGTGCCAGTGCAGGAACTACTGTTCCATTGGTTTCAGTGGCCTTGCCTTAAGTTGTTTTGGTGTGTGACCCAACTATATCCCCTAATACCTCCACATGAACATTATCAAGCTTTCCAACACCTGGTAGCTCCATCAGATCACCTCCAAAAGTAGCAAAAACCTGGCCAATTCCACTAGGGTTTACCGTCCCATTAGCCTTCTTCTTAGCTGAAGATTCAACTACTGATCCTCCAGTGACTTTAGCCACTTTTTGTGATCCTTTAACAGCTCCAACTGGTAGCATAGCCCGCTTCTTGTTAGTTCAATGATAATCCTCAACCCTAGTTTTTGTTTACAAACTAGGGTTTACTATAACATTAGGGTCAACCGTCTTTGCCTGTTTCTCCTGTGTGTTGCCTCTTTGATCCTTGTTCCTGGAACTATTATTTACACCATCATTGTCCTCCATATCTTGTACCTCATCACTCCATAATGAGCTACCATTCTTGTTTGCTCCATTTGATTCCATTACCTTGGTGATTTGTCTAACTTTTGTGATGACACCTCCTGGCATGAGTGATTGAGAGTTACATTAAGCACATTCTTCGAAGCACCAAATCTCCTTTGAACCCAATCAACAGTCTTTTATTTTGTAGCTGCATCCCCAGTCCCAGCACCCCTCGAATTAGGGCTCCCATCTTTGGCCGGCAGTTGTTTCCTAGTTTCCTTAGAATTAGAATCACTTTTCCCATTCTTTTTAGGAGTCGATTGCTTATCTTTTTCAACTGGAACAATGTCCTTGCTAGTAGTAGTATCATCTACCACTTGGTCATCTCCAATTGTTCCCAAAGCTTCAAAATAGTTTCTAGTAGCTACCACCACCTCTTTATTCTTAACCTCCACTTTCACCTTAGCACAACTAGGTCGTGTACCATTTTAAGTGGTCAATCCACATGTAATGGCCAACATATTACATTAGCTGAAGAGAAAACAAATTGTTTACGAAAAACGTTTGGAGGAAGGTCCAAGATTTAAATCCACACAATGGCAATATGGGCCTCCTCCTCAGGCTTCCACCATGGACTCCACTTAGTGAACCTCATTTTCCACTTATCTCCTTGAGTATTCAAATAAAAAGTAGGCTTGGATAGAAGGTGAATGCAGTCCTCCATTAATGACAACTAATCTTCAGTCACACCCAAATGCAAAAACCTTTAGATACCACATATTGAATCTTGAATCTATTAGAGCCTTCTCGGGAGTCACTCGCTCAGTCCTAGTCCCAAATACATAGCCAATCATGATAAATGGTTAGTGCTATGTTAGCACATGAATACTCCAAGTAGAAAACAACCGCTCGAATCCATTCCCTTGCACACTACCTCCATAGAAGAATAGTGAACCTGAGTCCTCCCACAACGTCCACACATCACCAAGGTGAAATACATCACACACCCAGTAATACCTTGCTTGGATCATCCTCGAAGTCATCCTCCTAAAATCATATCTAATCCACAAGCGTTCCTTAGTAGTGAATCCATAACATCGGATGACTAGGTGACCAAATCGCAGATGGTTGACTACCCTACTTAGCTCTAAGCTACATTCACATAACCTAAGAATTCGTAATGACTGCTCCTCTTTAACTACCATTATCCCACATTGTTACCCAGCTGATTTTTATTCATGAGCTCGTGCTACACCAACCACAACACATCCCAAATTATAAGCCCAAATGCATACTAAATCTCGTGACAATCATGCCATCTTCCTCAAGCGACCCAAACCGATACCGTAGCATACACATCCCACCGGATAGAAGGTAAAATTCTTCATAGGAACCTTATAAGAAATCATGCAACCCCCAACCTTCCAATAGTAGATAGTCCACATGTGTGACTTCATATCAATATCTTTCTATGACCTACCATGAGTGCAACTACTATGTCATCAATTAAACTTCCCAAGTCCACAAACATCCACAAAGCAGCAAAAAAATCTATTCCATTCCATCAATGAACAACTAGAACACCCATCAACTCATCCCAACTCAAGATGATATTGCACACCACAAATCATGCATTCACAATCCCTTAGTAGCTTAACCAAACCTTTCTCGTCAAAATTGATCTCTCAAAATGTAAGAAGTCACGACCAATATGAAATGCCCTCAATAGTCCATAACAACTTAAATAGCATCAAACTTCCTCAAAATACGTGGCACCACTACCACAAAACCCATAATCATAGGCTCTCACTTCCACATAAGTATATCTACCCTCTGAAGTAAACTACTCGGTCTTTGATGCTCATTCTCGACCTGATGAAAATCAAATACCGTGAAACATGCCTAAAACATGCGCAATAATGTCCTTCCTCAAGGATTACCTCCCTCAAACCATCAATACTATAAATGCAAATCCGACCCCCAAAGTCGCAAACGGTGATCCACACTATAGACATGTTCCTTACCACTGCCTCGCAACATCGTGTCTCTAAAGGAAAGCAAACGGAAACCATGATACCAACGATCCTTAATGCATTCAAAGAAGGATGACTACGCAACACCACAAGAAAAAGCTCTACTTAACCCAGAAAGTCCCAATCTCATAAATGTATCTATCGGGTCCTGGACATCCATAGCCCGAATGCCTCGCCTTTGATGGAACAAATTCCAAACTCCGAATCATGAACCAAATGATCCTTCTCATGGGCTGCTACTACTGTAAGCTTAAGCAATCACCCTACTATTCTTCACCCACACTGCGTCAAGACCAACGCGTGGGTCATCAGAATACACTAAATAAGCTTTGAACCCCTGGACAATACCAACACTGGGCCTACAATAGACGGCAAAGTGACAATAGAAGTCTGACCTTAAACACAAGGGAAGAACATCCCACACCACCTCTGTATCATCAAAAAAGCTTGCCTGTGCTCAACAGATATCAAGTACTCAAAATCATGTACAATGAGTAGGAAAGAACTGAAGATATCATCACGACCCAAATTTCCCCTCGTAGGATGTCATGATGGAATCTCGTCTCTAAGACTAGGTAAGCCTAACAACATGCGGAAAATAACTGAAATAACAAATAAACAAAAAAAACTCAACAATTTTAATAGGGAAAACTCCACAACTCAACATATACAATTTCCCCAAAACACGGTGATATCGAGTCAAAATCTCTACAACGGTATCATAGTCATCCATATACAAGTGTGTCTAATAGAAGAAGGAAAAATATAGAAGTAGATAGAGGGTGAATTCAAGGCATGCGGACGCTGGCAGGTGTACCTTGAAGTCTCCAAGTATGAACTCAACTCACAAATGCCTAGACTGGTAGGAGGTATTTGGATCTGCACGAAAAATGTGCTGAAGAGTAGCATGCGTACACCACAACAATACCTAGTAAGTGCATAGCCTAACCTCGGTAGAGCAGTGACGAGGTCAGGTCAGGGCTGTACTGGAATAAATAAGAAACAGAACGAGTGGTTAACAATGAAATAATAATAACAATGGAAAGGAAAAGAGTATGGAATACACTGAGATGAACTACACTGACTAAGACAAATAATGCATCATGAGAGAAGACAAGGGATGTTATGCTAAGAAAATGAAACAACCAACCACAAGTGAAGTAATAGAGAAGTATAAACAAGAGTCACTACCATGGTACCCCCTTATATCACCGCGGGAGCCTTGCATTTAGTTTTAAAAATCATTTTCCCGAAATAGCTTCCTGCGTTTTAGCCCACCTTATCACACCGCGTGTCTTATAGTAGTTCCCCTAATAGACACGTGTATCAAACCCACCTTATCTAACCGCATGCGTTTCAACCCCAAAACCATATACCACCGCATGTGTATCAATATCACAATGTATCACAAATCTCACCTCAAGTTCCCAATATCACAACTTGCCAAAGAATGCAACAAGAGCAGTCTTTTCACAATAACGAGCCCATAGCTCAACCACAATGTACACAAGAGTCTCAACAATAACATCAGGAAGTGAATAACTCCACAAAATGGTATTTCACAACTTAACACTTTGCCTCAATGTGAATCACGACCTTTTTAACTCAATACCAGTTTCATCAACAAGATATTCGAAGAATAACAATTTCAAGTAAAGAATTCACAGTTAAATAATGAATAGGGAATATAGGAAACAACATCAACTTCAACTAAACATGTAGGGCAATTAACAAGTAAGAGATAAGACAAGTAGAGAATGTGAAGATAGACTAGAAATGACAATTATAACATGTTAAGGTAACTCAATTAAGGCATGAAAGGAAGCTACATAGCTAAAACTGGTAACTTTGAATATTTAACCCATGCACACACTTGTCACCTTGCGTACACGGCTTTCACACGTCACAGTTATCACAAAAAACCCCAATACTAAGGGGTAATTCCCTCACATAAAGTTTGGCGAGACTCTTACCTCAAAACATGCTAACTCAATCCACTAGTAGGCCTTTCCCTCAATTGTCCAACTCCAAACGGCTCGAATCTAGCCAAAACAACTTCATACTGTAAATATAAACTATTGAAAACTATTTCGAACAATAAAATTATGATTTTTGCAAAGAACAAAAGTCAACTCAAAAAGTCAACCCGGGCCCGTGTCTCGGAACCCGACCAAAATTACAAAATCCAAACACTCATTCGATAACGAGTCCAACCATACAAGAATTACTCAAGACCTCAAATCGCCTTCCAAAACCTCAAATTTTAGTCTTGGAAGTTTTCACAATTTCCCCCAAAATTTCCAACTCAAACCACTAATTAAATGATGAAATTAACAATAGATTCGTGTAATTTAACCAAACTGAATTAGGATTTCTTACCCCAATGATTTCCTTGCAAATCTCCCCCAAAATCACCACAAACCGAGCTCTCTAGGTCCAAAAATGGATTATGAAACTCAAACCATCGAACACCCCTTTTTTGCCAAGTTAATTCGCATATGCGAACCCACAGCTGCATCTGCGATTCCGCACCTACAAAGTTTCCATTGCAAGGTTCTCACTCAACCCAGAAAGCTCCGCTTCTGCGGACCAAAGTGCGCATCTGCGATCTCGCTCCTACGGATGGGGCTCCGCTTTTGTGACCCCATGCTTGTCTAGCCTTTTCGCTTCTGCACCTCCTCAATCACCCCTGTGAGTCTGCTTCTGCGGAGCTCTGACCGCTTCTGCAGTCCCAGCTGAGCGGGCCACAATTCGCTTCTACGATCAACCCCTCCATTTGTGTGTCCTCACCTGCGACCAATAGTGCGCAGGTGCGATTGCACCGAAAACATCCCAGTTTCAGAAATGAGATTAAGTCCAAATAGTTTCGGATTCGATCCGAACACCACGAGACCCCGGGACCCTGTCTGAATATACTAACAAGTGCCAAAACACAAAATGAACCTACTTGAGGCCAAAAATCATATCAAACAACATTGATTCTACGAATCACAACCCAATTCAAGCCTATAAAACAATGAACTTCTGAACTCCACAAACTAATGCCGATTCATACCAAAACAACTCTGATTGACTTCAAAATTTCACACCCAAGTTATGAGTGACATAACAGACGTATTCCAACTTGCGGAATAAGAATTCGACCTCGATCTCAATAAAGTCAACTCACGGTCAAACTTTCCAAACCTTCAACATCCTAGCTTTCGCCAATTCACGCCAAAATGACTTACTTACCTCCAAATCAACATACGGACACGATCCTAATTCCAAAATCACCATACGGAGCTATTGGTATTGTCTAAACTCCATTCCGGGGTCGTCTACATAAAAGTTAAACTACAATCAACTCTTTCAACTTAAAGCTACAACTTTGGGACTATGTGTCCCATTTCATTCCAAAACTCACATGAACTAAGACCAAACACTCCCGGCAAGTCACGTAACCATAATACAACATAGATGAGGCAATAAATAGGGGATGGTGGCTAAAATAGTAAAAATGTCTGGTCAAGTTGTTACATCCTCTCCCTATTAAAACAAACGTTCGTCCTCGAACAAATATAGAGATATACCTGAAGTGGTGAAAAGATGAGGATAACGGCTACGCATATCATGCTCGGTTTCCCAAGTCGCCTCGGCAACTAGTTGACCCCTCTACTAAACTTTCACTAAAGCAATTCCTTGACTTCAACTTTCGGACTCGCCTGTCCAAAATGGCCACTGGCTCCTCAACATAAGACAAATCCTTGTCCAACTGGACTGAGCTGAAATCCAAAAATTGAGATGGCTCAATGTGATACTTTTGGAGCATAGAAACATGAAATACTAGATGAACTGCAGCTAGACTAGGTGGCAGAGCAAGCTTGTAGGCCACCTCTCCAATCCTTTCAAAAATCTCAAAAGGTCTGATATACCTAGGGCTCAACTTGCCCTTCTTCCCGAACCGCATAACACACCCTTCATGGGATAAAAACTGAAGCAAGGCCTGCTTTCCAACCATGAATGCAACGTCGTGAACCTTTCGATCCGCATAACTCTTCTATCTATATTGGGTTGTGTGAAGCCGGTCTTGAATCAATTTAACCTTTTCCAAAGCATCCTAAACCAAGTTTATACCTAATAGCCTACCTCACCTGACTTAAACCGACCCACTGGAGACCGACACTTCCTTTTATACAAGTCCTCATACGAAGTAATCTGAATGCTCGACCGATAACTGTTGTTGTAAGAAAACTCCGCAAGCAGCAAGAGCTGATCTGAAGAACCCCCAAACTCCATCATACATGCGAGAAGCATAACCTCAAATATCTGAATAGTGCACTCGGCATGACCATCTGTCTGAGGGTGGAGTGTTATGCTCAACTCAACCCGCGTGCCTAACTCACGCTGTATGACCTTTCAAAACCGTGATGTAAATGGCTCACCCCGATCAGAAATGATGGATAGCGGCACGCCATGAAGTCTGACGATCTAGCAAATATAGAACTAAGGAAACTGCTCTGAAGAATAAGTAGTCACCCGTGGAATGAAATGAGTCGACTTGCTCACCCTATCCATAATCACCCATACTGCACAGAACTTCCTCTGAGTTCGTGGGAGCCCAACAATAAAATCCATAGTAACCTGCTCCTGTTTAAACAATAGAATCTGTAGCCTCTGAAGTAATCCACCTGGCCGTTAATGCTCATACTTCACCTGTTGACAATTTAGGCACCAATCTACATACTCCACCATGTCTTTCTTCCTTCTCCTCTACCCATAGTGTTGCCTCAAGTCCTGATACATCTTGGCGGCACCCAGATGAATGGAGTGCCGCAAACTATGGGCCTCCTGAAGAATCAACTCACGCAAACCATCTACATTGGCACACATAGACTGCGCTACCTCTATAGCACACCGTCATCTCTAATAGTGACCTCCTTGGCATCGCCTTGCTGAACCGTTTCCTCGAGGACAAGCAAATAGGGGTCATCATACTAACTCTCTCTGATACTCATATAGGGAAGATTGAGAAACCACACAACCCAATCGGTTCTGAAACATCCAATCTATCAAACTAGTTGGCCAATGTTAATGGCCTCTCCGCTGCCGGTAGATGTGCTAAACTGCCCAAGCTCTCTTCCTTACGACTCAAGGCATCAACCACCACATTGGCCTTCTCGGGATGATATAGAATGGTGATATCATAGTCCTTAAGCAACTCTAACCATCTTCGATGCCTCAAGTTGAGATCCTTCATTTTGAACAGATGCAGACTCCGATGGTCGGTATAGACCTCACAAGGGACACCGTACAAGTAGTGCCGCCAAATCTTCAAGGCATGAACAATAGTTGCTAACTCAAGGTTGTGGACAAGATAATTCTTCTCATGCAGCTTCAGCTTTCTATACGAGTAGGCAATCACCCTATCGTCAAGCATCAACACCGTACCGAGACCAACATGCGGTGCATCAGAGTACACAATATAAGACCCCGAACCCGTAGGTAACACCAACACAGGGACTGTAGTCAAAGCAGTCTTGAGCTTTTCAAAGTTCTCCTCACACTCCTCGGTACACCTAAACGGAGCTCCCTTCTGGGTCAATCTGGTCATAGGTGTAGCAATAGATGAGAAACCATATATGAATCGACGCTAATACCCTACCAAACCAAGAAAAATCCAGATTTCAGTAGTTGAAGACGGTTTGGGCCAACTCTGCTCAACTTCAATCTTCTTCGGATCTACCTTGATCCCCTCACTGGACACTACATAACCCAAAAACACCACTGAATCACGCCAGAATTCACACTTTGAAAATTTGCATATAACTTCTTTTCTCTCAAGGTTTGGAGCACGGTCTTGAAGTACTGCTCATGATCCTCCTGCTCTGGGAGTACACCAAGATGTCGTCAATAAACACAATGATGAATGAGCCAAGATAGGGTTGGAATACACTATTCATCAAGTGTATGATTGTTGCTGGGGCATTGGTCAGCCCGAATGACATCACAAGGAACTTGTAATGACTACACCGAGTCTTGAAGGCAGTTTTCGAAATATCCGGCTCCCAAATTGTCAACTGATGATAGCCTGACCGCAATCAATCTTTGAGAACACTCTACACCTTGTAGTTAATAAAATAGGTCATCAATGCGTGGCAGTGGATATCTGTTCTTCAATGTGACCTTGGTAAACTGTCGATAATCAATATACATGCGCATATTACCATCATTCTTCTTTACAAACAAGACCGGAGCACCCCAAGGTGACACACTGGGCCGAAGGAAGCCCTTATCAAGCAACTCTTGTAACTGCTTCTTTAACTCCTTCAACTCCGGTGGGGCCATACGATATGGTGGAATAGAAATGGGCTGAGTGCCTGACACCAAATCAATACCAAAATCGATATCCCTATCGGACGGCATGCCCGGAAGATTCGCCGGAAATACATCCAGATAATCCCTCACTACCGGAACTAAATCAACGGTAGGAGTATCAATAGTGACATCTCTCACAAAAGCTAGTTATGCCTCACAACCCTTCCCAACCATCTGTTATGCCTTAAGGAAAGACACCACCCTGGTAGGAACATAATCTAAAGTACCCTTCCAATCGTGACAAACCTGGCATAGCCAACGTCACCATACTGGCATGACAATAAGGAATAGCATGATAGGGCGACAACTGATCTATACCCAAGATAACATCAAATTCTACCATATTGAGCAACAATAGGTCGACTATGGTCTCAAAACCACCAAGAACAACTAAACACGACCGATACACACGGTCAACAATAATGGAATCTTCAACAGGCGTGGACACATAGACATGAGAACTGAAAGAAGCACGGGATATACCCAAATATAGAGCAAAGTAAGATGATACATAGGAATAAATGGAGCCTGGATCAAATAAGACGGATGCATCTCTATGACGAACCGGAACAATACTTGTGATAGTTGAGTCGGATGCAACCGCCTCCATTCTAGTAGGAAGAGCATAACATTTGTCATGGCCTCCACCTCTAGGGCGACCTCTACTCGCATGACCGCCACCTCTAGCTGGCTATGCAGGTGGAGTGGCAACGGGTGCGGTAACCATGGCCAGAGAACCATGAGGACCTTGTGGAATATGTGAGGCCTGAGTAGTCTATGGAGGTGAACCCCTCCTGAGTCTGGGGAAGTCCCTCACTATATGACGAGTGTTACCACACTAAAAAAAAACTCTCAGAGGATGTGGTTGCAGCAACTAGCTCGGGCCTGGTCGGCTGGACTAACCGCTGAAAGCACCTCGTGCAAGAGGTGCACTAGAAAGTGGTGGTGCTAATGGGATACCTGAGACCTTGGAGTGGCCGGAACACCGCTGGAATCTGAAAGTTCAGAGTGAACAAGATGACACACATACCCTCTACCATGACGGGCTGTAACTGGGGCACGGGCACCACTATATGTGCTAGAATCTCGAGGCCTCTTGGCCTCCCTCTCCTCTCTCTCCCGACTTCACATACCCTCCAATCTCCTAGCGATATCCACTACCTGCTGGTATGGGGTATCAGCCTCCAACTCTTGAGCCACGAGGAATCTAATACTAGGGTTGAGCCCCTCGATAAATCGACGAACTCCGTCTCTGACAGTGGAAACTAATGCAGGTGCATTTTTGGACAACTCACTGAACCATACTGCATAATCTGATACTATCATAGCACCATGGCACAACTGCTAAAACTCTGCGCGCCATGTATCCCTAAGACTCTGGGTAACAAATTCCCTCATAAACATCTTTAAGAACCGAGCTTAGGCGAGTGAAGCTGCCTAGGCTAGGCCACCCAACTTATACGCTCGACACCACTAATAAGCTGCCCCCTTAAGGTGGAACATAGTCAAAACAACCTCACTCGACTCCACAATACCCATAGTATGTGGATACGGTGGCACTCCTCAAGAAAACTATGTGCGTCCTCTAATGCCAAACTGCTGAAAGTAGAAGGGTGGTACTTCTTTTACCTCTCAAGCCTGAGCTGCTCCCCCTAAAAAGTTGTTGCCCTAACCTCAGGTTGAACTGGGACAACCGGCTGCACTGGTATAACCTCTATGAACTGGTCAACCTGAACCCGTTGCTATGGGGTACAAGCATCCAGAGTCTGTTCTCCTCCCCCCGCCTGAGATGTGGCAGGGGCAAGTGGAATCAACCCCGCCTGAGCTAGAGTGCCAAATATTCTCAAAAACTGGGTGAGAGTCTCCTAAAGTGCAGGGGTAGTAACAGGAGTCTCAGGTGCCTGCCCTCCAACTGGAGCTACTGGTGGCTCCTCTGTAGCAGTTCGGGAAGATGCTCTGGCTGCACCACATACTCTGCCCCGGCCCTGGCCTCTCGCGGCTCTATCAGGGGCCGCGGGTGTTTGATCATTAGATCCAGCTATGCGTGTCATCACCATCTGTGAAAAAATAGAAAGATGGAGATTTAGAATTTCGAAGTCAACAAATTCGCATGATAAGGAATCAAAGAAGTGAATCTTTTCCTAACAGTTCCATAGCCTCCCAAAGATAATCACAGATGTCTCCCTATCGATCCGCGAGACTCTACTAAACTTTTTTGTGACTCATAACACCTGTGAACCTAGAGCTTTGATACAACTTTGCCACGACCCCAATATCCCTCCGTAGGATGTCGTGATGACACCTAGTTTCTAAGACTAGGTAAGCCTAACAACATGCGAAAAATACTGAATTAACAAATAAACTAAAAAAATACTCAACCTTTTTAATAAGGAAAACTCCACAGCTCAGCATATACAATTTCCCCAAAACCTGGTGAAATTGAGTCACAAGCTCTATAATGGTATCATAATAATCCCTATACAACTGTGTCTAATAAATGAAGAAAAAATACAGAAGTAGATAGAGGGTGACTCCGAGCGTGCAGACACTGGCAGATGTACCTTGAAGTCTCCATCTACGAACTCAACTCACTGATGCCTGGACTGGTAGGAGGTACTTGGATCTACACAAAAAGATGTGCAGAACAGTAGCATTTGTACACCCCAGCAGTACCCATTAAGTGCCAAGCCTAACCTCGGTAGAGTTGTGACGAGGTAAGGTCAATGCCTTAATGGAATAAATAAGAAACAGAATGAGTAATTGAAAGTGCAATAATAATAACAATGGAAACTTAAACAAATATGGAATACACCAAGATTAACTACACTAAGACAAATAATGCATCACGAGGGATGACAAGGAATGTTATGCCAAGAAAATGAAACAACCAAACACAATTGAAGAAGTAGATAAGTATAAACAAGAGTCACTATTGAGGTACCTCCTCGTGGTCTCAAATCACAAAACAATTCACAATCTTTCCTTATATCACCGCGGGAGCCTTGCATTTAGTTTTAAAAATAATTTTCCTAAAATAGCTTCCCGCGTTTTACCCACCTTATCACACTGCATGGATTTTAGTAGTTCCCCTACTAGCCATGCATGTCAAGGCCACCTTATCTCACCGCATGTGTTTCAACCCCAAAACCTTACACCACCACATGCGTATCAATATGACAATGTATCACAAATCGCACCGCAAGTGCCCAGTATCACAACTTGCCAAAAAAGCAACAATAATAGTGTTTTCACAATAACGAGCCCATGGTCAACCATAATGTACACAAGAGTCTCAACAATAACAACCAAAAGTGAATAACTCAACAGAATAGTATTTCACAACTTAACATTTTGCCTCAATGTGAATCACGACCTTTATACCTCGATACAAGTTTCATCAACAAGATATTCCAAGAATAACAATTTCAAGTAAAGAATTTACAGTTAAATAATGAATAAGGAATAGAGAAAACAACATCAACTTCAACTAAACATGTAGGGCAATTAACAATTAAGAGATAAGACAAGTAGAGCAAGTGAAGATAGACTAGAAATGATGATTATAACATGTTAAGGCAACTCAATTAAGGCATGAAAGGAATCTACATAGCTAAACCAGTAAATTTCCACATTTAGCCCGTGCACACACTCGTCACCTTGCGCACACGTCTTTCACACGTCCAAGTTATCACAAAAAGCACCAATCCTAAGAGGTAATTCCCCCACAAAAAGTGAGGCAAGATACTTACCTCAAAACACGCTGACTCAACCCACTAGTAGGCCTTTCATTTGATTATCCAACTCAGAAATGCTCAAATCTAGAAAAAACAACTTCAGCCTATAAAAATAAACTATAGGAAACTACTTTGAACAATAAAATTACGATCTTTCCAAATAAATAAAAAGCCAAATCAAAAGGTCAACCCAGGCACACGTCTCGGAACTCGACCAAAATTACAAAATTCGAACACCTATTCGATAACGAGTCCAACCATACATTAATTAATCAAATCCGATCTCAAATCACCTTTCAAAACCTCAAAATTTAGTCTAGGAAGTTTTCACAATTTGACCCAAACTTTACACTTAAATGACAAATTAAAAGATGAAATTAACAATAGATTCGTGTAATTTGACCAAAATCGAGTTAGGATTTCTTACCCAAATGATTTCCTTGCAAATCTCCTTATAATCACCACAAATCGAGCTCTCTAGGTCCAAAAATGGATTATGAAACTCAAACCCTCGAAGACCTCTTTTCTGCTGAGTGAATTCGCATCTAAGAACCCACAGCCGCATCTGCGGCTCTGCACATGCGAAATTTCCATCGCACGTGTGGTTCTCACTTAGCCTAGCAACCTCTGCTTCTACGGACCAAAATGCGCATCTGCGCTCTCACTCCTATGGAAGAGGCTCCGCTTCTGCTACCCCAAGCTTGGCTAGCCTTTCCGCTTATGCGCCTCGTTACAAGTCCTTCTTTTCGAAACTCTGACCCCATCAGCGGTCCCAACTGGGCACGCCACAATTCGTTTCTGCGATCAACCCCTCTCACTTGCGAGTCCTCACATGTGGCCAATAGTGCAGAGGTGCGACTGCACCAGACACAACCCGTCTTTAGCAATGAGATTAAGTCCAAATTATTCCAGATTCGATTCGAATCACATCGTGGGCCACGGGACCCCGGACGAATATACCAACAAGTGCCAAAACATATAACAGACCTACTAGAGGCAAAATATTACATCAAACAACATCGATTCTACGAATCGCAACCAAATTCAAGCCTATGAAACTATGAACTTCCGAATTCCAAAAATTAATGCCGATTCATACCAAAACAACTCTGATTGACTTCAAAATTTGCACACAAGTCATTAATGACATAACAGACCTATTCAAACTTCCGAAATTGGAATCTGAATGCGATATCAATAAAGACAACTCCCGGTCAAGCATTCAAAATCTTCCAAACCTTCAACTTCCTAATGTTCTCCAATTCACATCGAAACGACCTACGGACCTCCAAATCAACATCCAAACACGTTCCTAAGCTCAAAATCACCATATAGAGCTATTGGAAATGTCAAAACTCCATTTTGGAATCGTCTACACAAAAGTCAAACTACGGTCAACCATTTCAACTTAAAGCTCCAACTTAGGGACTATGTGTCCCATTTCAGCCAGAAATACACCCGAACCAAGACCAACACCCCCAAAAAGTCACATAACCATAATACAACATAGAGAAGGCAATAAATAAGGGATCACGGCTAAAATACTCAAAATAACCGGCTGGGTCATTACATATCGACTTCAAGCCAGTATAAAGTCGCACGACAATGAATCAAGAAATGGAAGTTTCCCAAATCCCTATAGACTTTTGAAGATAAGTAAATACGTCTCTGCACCGACCTGCATGACTCTACTAGGTCTACTCATGACTAGTGAGATGTATATGCACCTAATGCTCTGATACTAACTTGTCATGACCCAAATATCCAACAGACCTGTGTGACACCTAACACCGCTTGCTAGGGAAGCCAACATACAATAATTAGAAATAAACTTCAATAATAGTAAGAAAACGTATCAAAGAGAAGTAACATAAATTACTGAACCCAAAAGGCAATACAACTAAAAATCCATCCCAAAATTTGGTGTCATCGAGTATATAAACTCTATAAAAGGAGTAAATGCAGAGTCCGAGTCAAATACAAAACTTTCTGAAAGACTAACAACAAATATAAGAAGAAGGACTTCAAGAGTTGCGAACGGAACATCCGTGCGGCCTTGATATCTTTAGTAGTTCGGATCTGGCTCACGAGCAACTACCACGATCAGTAACACCTGGATCGTGACATGAAGCGCACAGTGTAGTATGAGTACAACCGACCCCATGTACTCAATAAGTGGCAAGCCTAACCTAAGGTTGTAAGCAATGGAAAGCTTGGCAAGGTACGATGCTCACTTTCCAAAGCCAACAACTACAATAACACTAGAATAATAGCATATAGGGGAAACTGACTCAAATAATAATAGGTTCAACTCTATCACAATAAGAAGAGAAACAAGCATGCTTTTTAGGAATATCACTCAAGGCATCAACTTTTTCCACAGTAATCACATAGAAATATACTTATCATATACAATGTGATTTCAATATATAAACATCAATTAGAGACATCAAACACCAAATGGCATGAGGAAAATACAACTATATGCCTGCATGTCAAACATATATGTTAAATCAATAATTTTCACAATTTAATCATCAAGTAAAAACAACTCATAGCACATTCATAACGACTGGATTAAGTACCCCTCAATCATACTCTCAGCACTCTCGTGTTTCCTGGCACAATGCCTATTGATTGTCACACACAAACACTCAGCACTGTAGCCTGACATAAGTCCCTCACCTAGCACGTATCATGTGCCTGCCCTCATAGGGCCCAATGTATCATGGGTTATCACCTGACTCTAGAGGGGCGGATCCTAGCCAAGTGCTGGTCAGATCAAAGTCAACGATTAATATCACCTAGCCCAAAATGGGGCCTGGCAGACACATCACATCAGTACGCGCCAACTTACTATCAATATCAATACAGTTATATGGCCCAATATCAGTCATCAATCCACTCAGTCTCCATATGCCAACATCTCACAAAATCATCATCAATATACCATACAGAATATATTAATATGCCACAACTCAGCTCAAACCCGTGCCACGCCCATGAACACAAACAACATGTGAGATAACATATAGAAATTGCACAGAGACAGAGATATAACACACGAATATGATATCATGACTGAAAAGTTGTGATTGCATATAAGGAAAATAACTCAACATAGGAAAATTAGCCCTATCATGTCTCAACAGATAATCAAATAGCCTAGACATTCTTTCTAGCATAGATAATAGCCCACGTAGTCATATAAGTGTAGAAAACACAATATAAAAGAAGCATGATAGCAAAATAAGGCATATAATGGCCTAAGAACTACCCTTATCATGAATAACCACGATGCACGCATATACTCTCGTCACCTCCTATACATGTCACCCCCATCACATACAAAATATCATAGGAAACGGGGAAATTACCCTCAAACAAAGCTTAGGCAAGATACTTACCTAATCCGGACTAGTCTTCAACCTCGAATCACGTCAAAACCACGATCTAGCCCTTCAATTGTGAAAATCTGAGCCAAACATCATCTAAGGAAATCAACAATGACATAGCAAGCGATCTCAATACAAAAAGCTTCGATCTTTGAAGAAATTACCAAAAGTCAACAACAGTCAACCCAGGCCCACTTGTCCGTAATCAGAAACCAGTATCAAAATCTGATGACCCATAACCTGCCGAGTCAAAATATGTAATTAGATTCCAAAATCAAGTCCAAATCAGTACTCCAATTCCCAAAATATACTCTCTTAAAGTGTAGAAAAAAATCCGAAATTTTCTTTCAAAATTTCAAGTTTTTGGTGAAGTAATCCGTGAGAAATCAATATATAAAACCAAATCTAAGTGGAAATCACTTACCTCCAAGATAGTAGTGAAATTTCTCTTCAAAATATCCTTTTCTTGAAGTCTAGGGTTCAAAATATGAAATAATGGGTAAAATACCAAAAATGGCAACTAAAATACACTGCCCAACAGTATACTACGCGATCGTGGCAATGCCATCGCGATCGCGATGCACAATTATTCACTGCCCCTGACTCCTTTCTACATGAAAGCAGATAGTACCTCGCAAATGCAATGTCTAACTATCCTCCTGACTACACAAAATGCGAATGATGACACGCGAACACGAACCTCTGCTAACCGTTGATCCCCAACACTTCGCGAATGTGAGGCCAGATGCGTGAATGCGATAAACATCACCCAAAAAACATCACGAACGAGAGCCCTTGACAGCGAACGTGATGATAAAATCAGTAGCAATCCAAAATCACCTTATGCGATGGAGGAGCTCCTACAACGATCACCAAGCTCATCAGGAAAGCACAAGAAATTAGAAATGCAATCACAACCCAAAGTTGTCTAGAACCACCCTGAAACTCACTTGAGCCCCATGGGACCCCATCCAATCATACCAAATAGTTCATATACATTATCTAAACTATCCAAAGGCTCAAAACACCACAATTAACATCACAACCAAGAAGTGATGGTCAAGATCATACTCTTAACTTTCAAACATTCCAACTTTGTTGTAAGCATCTGCACCACACTTAGACATTTCGGATTATAACCAAACTTATTACCCAAGTTATAATCAATAAATGAACCTATACAACGTCTCGGAACCACAATTTGAGTCTGATAACACCAAAGTCAACTCCCGGTCAAGCTTATGATCTCTCAAATTCTTCAAATTGCCAACTTTCGAGAAATAGGGTCATAACCTTCTAGGAGTATCCAAATTCAAATCTGATCATACGCCAAAGTTTAAAATTACCATACTAACCTATTGAAACCATAAAATCTTGATTTTGAGGCTGTTTACACAAAAGTCAAACATTGGTCACCTCTTCTAACTTAAAGCTTCTGAATTGAGAATTTCTGTTCCAAATAAACTCCAAAGCTCTCAAAATCAAAACTAACCATTCACGCGAGTCATAATGCGCCATATCAAGGTCATAAAATAGTGAACAAAATGCTAAAGCTTAAAGCAACCGGTCGGGTCGTTATATGTACTCATTAAGTATCCTGAATAACCTCAGTGAAGTAGTGACGAGGTTTCAGGTCAAGGATACTCACTTTACATAACCTGTACAACTCAAATACATAAACATATGCCCGACAACCATATTGAAATCTAAGCGTGAAGTCTATATAAGGCAATCGGTGCACACATAGAAGATATGCACAAGCATTGTAACCAACTAACAATTCAACATATAGAAACGATACATTTGATATAAAAAATAACACATCAACAATTGCATATAGAGAAGATATGCACAGGTATCGCACCAGGTTAATGACTCAGCATATATGAAAGATATGTGCCTAGCATCATTTAATCGTCAATGGTTGTATCACTAATCCAGCAACAGTTGCATATACATATGATGTGCTTGAATAAGTAAGTCAAGTCACATAGGTTGATATATAGAGAAGATATGTACTTTAGAATCAATTCCTAAATCATGTGGCATATAGAGAAGATATGTCAAAAAGGCGTGTATACATTCCGAAATTAGCATATAGAGAAGATATGTAGTACAAAGCATGTATACATCTAAGGTGTTTACATATAGAGAAGATACACAAAATCCAACTACTGATCAGTTTTCCATAATCCGTGTGTACATCATCAAGGAGAAACATGAGAGGGTGACCCTGGGGGAATGTTTCCTTATCCATAACTCCACGGACAACTCACGTGGCAATAACCATAATAGCGCACAAACAACTCACATGCCATAACAACTCAAACAACACGGACTACTCACATGCTTCCACTCCAGTCCATCACACATAAATCATATTCAAGAATACATGTTTACAAGTAATGAATATCAAATCTCGCACTCATGGACTAATAAATAGCATGCTAAGGTGTATGCATGTGTGAAGTGTACACTTACTACTCAAATCAAGTGATTACACCGTACAATAGCAATATTATGGTCAAAAGGGAAATCAAAACCTACATATGATCTCTATCATGTTTCACAAGGTTTATATAATCATACAAACATAATAAGCATGTTAGCAGGAAGCACGATATCCATACAAGGCATGGCGTATCCTAAAGACTACTCCGATCATGAATCATATATAGAACCCGTATAAACGCTCGTCACCTCGCATATACGTTGCTTGCGATCTCGCGTCTGCGATCCCTTGCTCGCATCTATGAACCAAGCTGAAGTTGACCAACGTTGCATATGCGGATCAACCTCAGCATTTGCCGCTCCGAATGCGCATAAATACACACGCAGAAGCGCCATTGCATATGCGCCACATGCTCCACAAAAGTGGACTCTCATCTCAGGCCTCATCCTCGCATCTGCGAGCAACAACTCTACAGGTCCGACCTCGCACATCCGCTCCCTTGTGCGCAGAAGTGACAAGCCCCGAACCACCTCCACTTTGCAAAAACAAATAGACCCTCGGTATAAGCGAGTTTGTACCTACATCTATATCTACGCAGGTGCAAAGCATCATAACCAGAACGCAAAGCCACCAAAATGCTCCAAAATCATCTCGATATAACCCGAGCCCCTCGGAACCCTGTCCAATCATACCAACAAGTCAAAATACATCTTCCAAGCTTATCCAAAGGCTCGAAATACCACAGTTATCATCAAAACCAAGAGTCGAAGATCAAGTTCCATTCTCTTAACTTTCAAACCTTCAAACTTCACCGAATGTGTCCGAATCACACTTAAACATTTTGGATTACATTCAAACTTCGCACATAAGTCAAAATAAACTAAATCAACCCTTTAAAAGGTCTCAAAACAACAATAGATGTCCGATAATTCCTAAGTCAACTCCCGATCAAACCTACAAACTCCCCAATTCTTCAAATTTTCAACTTTCGACAATAGAGCCAAAACCTTATACGAACATCAAAATTCAAATCTGATCATACGCCCAAGTCTAAAATTACCAAAACCGTCAAATCCTGATTCCAAGTTCGGTTACTCAAAAGTCAAGCCTTGGTCAACCCTTCCAACATAAGGCTTCCAAATTGAGTATCACTCCATCAAATCAATATCGAACCTTGCGAACATCAAAACCAACCATATACATAAGTCATAATACATTATAGGAAGCTACTCAAGGACTCAAACCACCGAATGAAATTATAAAGCTCAAAACTACCGATCGAGTCAACATTCTCCCCTAATTAAACATATGCTCATCCTCGAACGTGCCAAGAATCATTCCAAAACTGTCAAATTACTGTATAACTCATCATACACATACCCATGAGTGATATCTTCTCACCTTAATCCACATAATCCCATTAACAGAATCGTGACTGAAGATTATTTCTTCAACCTTAGCTTACAATTCTTAGAACCAAATTCCAACTTATGGAACTCCCTCTAAGATCTAATTCTTGTATACATACACCGTATCAATCCCCACAAACTGCACCAAGACATAAATATACTCGTAAGATATAGCCGCACAATGTACCACGTAACTCATATACTCATAGCAATACCTTCCGACCACATTAGCTACGCATTACTAAACTCGGTACCAATAACATACCTCTTACAAAATAAACCTTGTTCCAGATCTTTGGAACAATACAAATGATGAAAGAAACGTGTAAAAACTCATAAAGTCCCATCAAATCAACAACTCATGGAGCTCTCTCGCCCATCAAGTACCATTGCCAAATGTTAAGTTGACGAATGATATTCTTCTCCAAACATACCTTATCAAAATTCGATTTACACTAGTTCCAGGTCCAATAACCTCATCATACACAGTACAAGATGCTCGACTGACAAGCCACACCAAATGCCACCTAGCCACATATGACGCGATCTGTGCACCCAACAAAAAATAACTCGAACACAAGCAAATAAGAAAGGAGAACCAAATAAGAGAACTATCCAACAAGTTTGACAGATACAGCCACGAAGCACACTGCTATGCTTCAATCCTATAAGGAAGAAGAAAAACGTACGGAATAAGCACAAACGAATAATATCCAGTTATAACTCCATTGCGCCTCATAAGCTAATCCAAACATACCGATCCAAGTGGAATACCCATCAAAGTGTAGGAAGTCATGACTGGAATGAAATGCATAGACTTGGTTAGTCTGTCCACAATGACCCAAAGTCCATGGCAACCTTGACATAAAATCCATAGTGATATGCTCCCACTTCCCCTCCGGTATATCTAACCTCTAAAGAAAACCACCCAATCTCTAATGATCATACTTGACATGCTGAAAATTCAGTCCCCGTGACACATACCCAACAATGCCCTTCCTAATCCTCCGCCACTAATATTTATGCTTCAAGTGATGATAAATCTTTGTAGCTCTTGGAGGAGTAGAATATCACGAACTGTGATCCTACTAAAGAATTAACTCTCAAGCCATCAACATTAAGAATACAAATTCGACCCTGAAGCCTCAATACCCCATCATCACCAATAGTCACCTCCTTATCCCCACCTCGCTGCACCGTGTCCTTAAGGACAAGCAAATAGGGTAATCATACTGTCGAGCCTTAATATTCTCAAACAAGGACAACTGTGATATAGCACAAGCAAGGACTCTACTTGGCTCAGAAGTATCCAATCTCACTAATCTATTGGAAAATGCCTAAACATCCATAGCTAAAGGCTTCTCCGCAGCTAGAATGAATGCCAAACTCCCCATACTCTTTGTGTCTCTACTCAAGGCGTCTGCTAACACATTGGCCTTCTCCGTATGATAAAGAATAGTGATATCATAATCCTTCAACAACTCTAACCATCTCCGCTACCTCAAATTCAAATCTTTCTGATTAAATAGATATTGAAGACTCGGATAACTTATATATACCTCACAAGACATGCCATATAAGTAATTCCTCCAAATCTTAAAGGCGTGTAGAATAACTACTAACTCCAAATCATGTACCGGTTAGTTCTTCTCATTGGGCTTCAACTGGCACAACACATAGGTAATCACGCTACTGTCATACATCAACATACATCCAAGAACGACACATAAAGCATCATAATAAATAGTATCCATCCCCGATCCTGAAAATAATACCGAAATTGGAGCTGCCGTCAAAGGAGTCTTGAGCATCTGAAATCTCTTCTCACACTCGTCAGACTATTTGAAAGGAGTTTCTTTCTGAGTCAATGAGTCAATGGAGCTATAATAGATGAAAACCCTCCATAAAGAAACGATAATACCTACTATAACTAAAAAAACTCCTGATCTGTAGATTAGTAGAAGGTCTGGTCCAACTCTACACTGCCTCAATCTACTTTGGATCCACCTTGATCATATCACTAGACACTCCGTTTCCCAAGAATGCGATAGAGTCCAACCCAAACTCACACTTGGAGAACTTAGCATATAACTTCTCCTCCCTCAAAATCTAGAAAATAATCATCAAATGCTACTCGTGCTCCTTAGCACTACGGGAATACACCAAGATATCATCAATGAACACAATGACAAAAGAATCCAAATAAGGCTGGAACACATTGTTCATCAAATGCATAAATTCTTTTGGGGGAATTAGTCAAACCACTAGACATCACCAAAAACTCACTATGCCCATAATGAGTACTTAAAGTCATCTTAGGAATATCCTAAGCCCTGATATTCAGCTAATGGTAACTCGATCTCATGTCATCTTTGAGAAAACCCTAGCACCCTGACGCTGATCAAATAAGTCAGCAATCCGAGGAAATGGATACTTTCTCTTGACGACCACCTTATTCAATTTCCATCTTTTATCTTTACAAATACCAGTGGTGCGCCCTATGAAGATACACTAAGCCTAATGAACCCCTTATCCAACAAATCTTCGCAGTTGTTCCTTCAATTCTTTCATTTCTACTAGAGACATGCAATACAGTAAGATATGGGGTGAGTGTCCGACATCAAATCAATACCAAAATCAACATCCCTATCGGGCAACATGCTAGTAGGTCTGCAGGAAAAACATCCAGAAATACCTTCACTACTGGAACTGACTCAATAGTAGGACTAGTAGTACTAACATCCCTAACAAAGGCCAAATACGCTAAACATCCTTTCTCTATCATCCTTTGAGCCTTCGAAAATGAGATCACTCTTCTCTAAGTATGACCAAGAGAACCACTCCATTCCAACCCGGACAACCCCAACATAGCCAAGGTCACGGTCTTAGCGTGACAATCAAGAATAACATGATATAGAGATAACCAATCAATACCTAATATCACACTGAAGTCCACCATACTAAGAAATAGAAGGTCGACACTAGTTTCATTACCCCTAATGGTAAAAACACAAGATCAATACACTCGATCCACCATAATAGAGTCACCAACAAGTGTAGATACATAAACAAGGATATCGAGAGAACAACGAGGCAAATCCAACTGTGATGCAAAGTACGATGACGCATAGGAATATGTAGAACCGGGATCAAATAGAACTAATTCATCTATGTGACATACTAAGACAATACATATAATAACTGCATCAGAAGCCTCCACCTCGGACCTACCTGAAAATGCATAAAAGTGGGCCTGACCACCACTTTATTGACCTCCACTTACGGGACGTCCTCTGACTACCTAGGTTGCCCCTCTAGATGGTGGGGTCAATGGTGTAACAACTGGCACTGGAGTCACTGTCTGAGAACTCTACTTTGTTGGGCGCCTCTACCACGCCTAGCGCAATCCTTCTTGATATGCCACACCCCTCCACACTATAAACAACCTCGAGCTGAGAGTCGGTGCTGAATCTGAGGCTACCTCCAGTAACCTGAGTACCCATTAGAAGAACCATGGATTGATGAAGTATGGTATGAACTTTACTCTGGTAATGCACTAAAAGAAGAATGAACTGTAGTGCCATGATCGGGCTGATAAGCTGAAGGAATTGACCTGTTAGAATGGCCTCTCCTAGAATGATCCCTACTTCCAGACGAGGCACCACTGAAACTGTCGGACAGTCGATACCTCTCGTCCCTCATCTCCATGGTCTCCCTGCTCTTACCTCGGATGCGTTCGATCCTACATGGTATATCTACATCGTGAAGGAACCAATCTCTGCCTCCCTAGAGATTGTGATATTGATACCAACATTCAACCCCTTGATGAACCTCCTCACCTTCCCAACCTCGATTGGGATCCAAAAAGATGCATGATGAGATAGCTCAGTGAATCTCATATCATACTCAACATAAACAAATGACCCTACTTAAGGTGCTCAAACTGGACACACATCTCCTCCCTCCTCGTGAGGGGAAGGAAATTCTCAAAGAAGAGATATGAGAACTAATCCCAAGTGAGTGTAAATGGACCCTACTGGATGCTATGCTCATATGATTACCAGCACCTCTCGACTGGCCCCCTGAGCAGGAAAGCAGTAAATCTGACCGCATTCGACTTAACCAAACCAAGATTCTACAGAATCTCCTAACAACCATATATGAAATCATGTGAATCTACTAAAGGAACACCATCAAACTATTGAGGACCCATTTTACTGAACCGATCAAACCTCTTCTGCTTCTCATTAGACATAACAACCTCTGCTACTGGACTAACAACAACACAAGGATGTCCCCCAATCAGTATTACTACTTGAGTCTGATCACAGTAGCAACCTAAACAAGAGTGTGAGAAGCAGGAGTCTATGCTCGTTGCTCGGCCTAAGAAGTAGCCAGTGCCACTGGAAGTACTCTGGTCTATGCTAAACCCTCCATAATTCCGGCTGAACAAACAAAAGAATCCTCAAGAACTAGGGTAGTAATAAACCCCTCTAGGACCTGAGGTGATCTAACTAGCTCACCTTGATAAAAAAACCTGCTCCTCAACCGGAGCTCCTAGTGGCTCCATAGTCGTGGCTCTAGATGCGACACGTGCTCTATCCCTGCCTCTACCTTGGCCCTGGCCTGGGGTACTGGTGCCTACCCAACTTCTCCGAATGAACGTGTTCTCACCATCTGCGGGAAAATAGAAAGACAAAGATCCAAACTTTTGATCAATAAAGTCGCACGATAAAGAATGAAAGAAAGAGCAGTTTCCAAACATCATGTAGCCTTTCGGATATAAGTACAAATGTCTCTGTATCAATCTACAAGACTTTACTAGACTTACTCATGATTCGTGAGACCTACACAAGCTGGAGATCTTATACCAACTTGTCATGACTCAAATTCCTCCTTAGGCCGTGATGGGTCGTACTTGTTAAGCAAGCCAACTCACAATCATAAACATAATTCATATTCCTTTATTTAATAGACCAATCTCATTAATAAGGAAAAAAATAATCTCCACAATAGTTAAATATCTAATACAATCAACACATGGCCTAAACATGGCCAAAACTGTACAACCCCTAAGAACTAGGTGGCATAAGCTCACGAGCAACTATAGATTAAGTACAAGTCTGAATACAGAAACAAAGCATTCTGAAATAACAATAGACAGTGAATGGTAAAATAATAAGGTTTCGGGCACTGCGAAATGAATCACTGGAGTACAGCTCACCCTGAGTATCTGATGTGACCTCTAAGCTCAACAGTAGGTTGTGCTAGCACCAACCCAAGGATCTGGAGAAAAAGATGTCTAGAAGCTAGTATGAGTACTCCACAACAGGTACTCAGTAAGTATCAAGTCAAACCTTGAAGAAGTAGTAGCGAGGCTAGATGCATTAGGATACTTGCAACACAGATATAAATAGTAGATCTTGGTCTAATATATTAAATAGTCCCATGAATAGCAAGTATCAAAGACATCAACAATAGAAGAGTATAAGGCATGTTTTTCCAATACAAGAGATAATCATGATGCAACTCAGATATAACATTTTAAGATAGCATGCTCAATCAACAGATTCAAGGCTCCCATCTAGCATATAGAGATGTCATGCAATAATTAGCATCTAATGAATACTTCTGAATCAGTCAAGATATCAATGTATGCTCAAACCGGTACAAGCTCCATGTACCACAATACACAATTCATGTATCACCATAACCTGATACAGAATCCATGTATTGACCACACTAACAAGGCCCAAAGTAACATGGGTAATCACCTGAATCCGGAGGGACAGATCCTAGTCCAAGCGCAAAGAGGAACTTAATAGCATCACGCATAATCAAGTATCCACTCATCAAGTCCTGTGTGCCATAATTGTGTTTCATCCGCGTGATATTACCTTTCGTGCCATAATCCTAGTACAAATCAAGTATCCCACATAATATGTATGCATATGTCTCAGAATTATAGATATAAAATGCACAAGGAATTAACAATAATCATACGAATATGTGCTCATAGAATTTCAATATGACCACAGATGATTCAAATAATTTAACATATCAAGAGTAAGCTCCCATTACTTCATAAATAATCTTAAACCTAGTCATGATTTATAACATTAATAAGAGAGAAACTTAGTCATATAAGCCAAGCAAATCATGAATCAAGATAAACACATAATCAAAAACAAGGCATAAAGTATCACAATACAAACCCAATCATGATATAAAGTAAGTTCATATACGCTTGCCACCCCATATATACACCACCTCATATACCTTATACACGTAGCAATCAAGTGAAATCCTTGGGGTTTTCTTCTTAACAAGGTTAGCTAAGAGACTTACCTTCGCCCAGTAAGCTTAAATCACTAAACATGTAAAATTATCAAAAAATGCAACTCTAAACAGCTCGCATCTAGTATATTACAACCCAATAACATTAAACAAATCCATATAAATTGATTCCAAATGATAAAGTTTGAATCTTTACTCAAATTTAAGTAAACAAAAAATTCAACTCAGACCCGCTTCCCAATACCTGATAAAACTCACAAATCCCGATTGCCTATTTCATACGAGTCCAAATACACAACTTTCATCCAAAACAGACTCCAAATCGGTGTTTTAAACTCAATTATTCACTTTATAAAATTATAATTAGAAACCCCAAATTTCTCTTTAAAATCCAAGATTTTAGGCGTAGAAATCCATGGGAAATCATGATATAAAGTCAAATCCAAGGGTAAATTTCTTACCTCCAATAATGTTCTAAATTTGCTCTACAAAATCTCTCACTCTCAAAGTGTAGGGCTCAGAATATGATAAAGTGGGTAAAAGTCCCAAAATTTCAATTTAAATATTCTGCCCAGTGATGTTCATTGCGATCGCAAGACACCCTTCGCCATCGCGAAGGCCAAAATTCTTCCCAACTGAACACTCTACATTCGAAGAAGAAGTACCTCACACGAACACGATGACCACTCTAACCAAACCTATACAAACGGGGTCCCTCACCCGCGAACACGAAGGCTAACCAGTTGCTTGACACCAATCATCCACGAACAGGAACCCTACATGCGAAGCACTAGAACTTTGCCCTCCGCGAATGCGACCCCACTCCCATGAATGTGAAGAGAAAATCTTTTCCTACAACTCCTCTACTCTGCGATCACAATCCTCCCTCCGCGGTTGTGAATAACTGTCACGCCCCAATACCGAGTAAACCCGACTGAGAAAGACTGTTAGATTTCATTCTACCCAAATTCATCTTGGAATAAAGGGGAGTTGTACTCCATTAATCATACTCTGAAAATATTTCATTAACAACTTCCATTTCGTTTCCATTAGCAGTTTCAACCATAATATCCAAAATATTACAATTTTATAGACATGGTGAAAAACGTGTTTGCCAAATACCAATATTTCTAATTCAATTTCCAATATCAAACACCACCCACAACCTGTCTACGGAGCCTCTAAATACAACTGAATAGTAATATGGAAATATCGGCAACAAGGCTCCGGCTATAACTCAAAATACAAAGTACATGATAAACAAATGATACAGGACCCCGAAATGAAGTGGGGATCATCAAGTTAGCTGAAAAGAGCATACCTCTATCACTAATCACTGCCGCGTGCTGTGGAACCACCTGCATCCGTTAAAGATGCAGCACCCCCGAAAGAATAGTACTAGTATGAAAGCTAAAAGTCCTCTTTCAAAGTAGAATGACCATATAAGAAGAGGAAAGCCATAGAAACAAAAAGCCACAATCAATAATATCCAAATGCACAATTAAAACATAAAAATTTTCAAAATACAAAAGTAATACATATTTTTAGTTGGGAGATCTTTAGTACCGATAATACCACAGTTCACAATACCATTGTCCACAATACCACTATCCACAATGCCATCGTACTCTTGGCACGGAGTCCGGTCACGGCCCGACCGGCTAGGCTGCCTTATTTGAAGGCATCAACCATAATCCCAATTTATATCACAAATTTATATCACAATTTCCAGCACAATCACCACCATGTGTGCGGCATGGCATCCGATCACGGCCCGATCGGATAGGTTGTCTCACCACAATGTCGTGTGGTTCGACATCATCCGCTTTTACCAATAATCTCATCTCAATTGAGGGGAATAATTTTATCACATAAATCTCATCCCAAATAAGGGGACTATTCACAATTCACTTCTACACCGGCACGTGTAGTTTCGGGGTTAGGTTATTTCAACCTACCCTTCCTCAGTGATTATCGATTCTCCCAACAATATTTTTATATTGATTTGAAAAAAAGGTCAACATAAATATAAATGTACTCACCTCAACATCTTTCACGTTGTATAAATCTTCCTCAGTATTTTCAACAACTCACAACTACAATATTTCCTTGTCTGTTTTGTCCATTCACAAGAATCTTTATTCATGGCACAATGGCCATATTTCATATTCAACACTTTCATCTCTTTTTAATATCAAGAATCATCACCAATTCCCAGCATATAGAGTATTTCAGAAATCATATACCTCAAGTTCATTAGTAATGGGACTTTAAACACAAAGGAATCTTCCCAAAGGAGGGGACATACCAACCAACAATAGAAACACACATCAAAGTCATAAAAAAGCAAATACGCCAATTATTATTGAATTACTCTTTTCCAATCACGATAATGTAACATTCAAACACCGGAGTATGTAAGAACTCGGATCACATTGGATATATTTATAAGGTAAAGCTCTATCTAAAACGGCCACTTATGGGCATAAATTGAGTATAAGAGCTTTTAGGCAAATTCTACTTTTAGAAGTCATTTTAAAACAGTTGAGTCAAGGCTTATTTCATAACATGTTTCACATTTTCTCATTTCATTGGCATCACTAATCACAATCATAACTTAAGTTCTCGGCACATTGGCCACACTCTATTTTAAAATATCTTTATAGATTATCAAAAAGCAAGACGCACTCAATCAAGACATTTGGTACACATAGGAGCAACTAGGAGCATTAAGCACATCGAATTTTCCTCACCCAATTGGTATACTAGTTTTCATTTAAAATACGACTCAAAGTCATACCATTTTAATAAGCAACCCATATTCTGAACATCTAGCTTTCGATATAAGGATCATTCGGAATAATCAAGTTTATAAGTTGATAGGAGATAAATCGGAATGTAGAAATTTAGGGATTTTGGGTCGTTCGTACTTAAAGTTACGGAAACATTATGGAATTCAATTCCTAGAGAGAAATTTTAGCCAACATACTTTGTTCGAGCTTTCCTTAAGTTACTACAATGCACCAACACTTCTAGCAATAACAATCTATAGGAAGATAGAGAAAATTGGTTAATAATTAGAAGGATTTCCATGGTGTAACTCTTCTAGGAATTCTGTCAAACACCTATCATGAAAAATAGACTACAAGGATCTAAAATTGTGATCCCTTTCTCCTTCAACAAATTTCAACAAGAAACTTACATAATGTTTCATTAATACCCTCATACAACGACTTAGTGTCACATGCATGGCCTATTTCAAACCCCACAATATGTATTTGAACTCATAACCTCTTATATGAAATCTTAGAAGTAGGACTTACCCAGAAAGATAGTGAGCTAGAGATTAGCTTCCTTGATTCTTGAGAATTTGAGCAAGATTGGATTATTAGGATGTTAGGTTCCCCATTCCCTCTCTAAAATGCTCTCACCTCTATCTAGATTCACTAGAAAATATCCCCAAATAAATCCCCAAAGCCTATTTATCAAAATGGGGTGGGGTTATGAAAATAGGAAAAGGAAGCCTCTGAAATCGGGTCTGCGGTCGTAGAATGCATCGCAGAACAGGTATGTGGGTCACAGAATTGATCGCGAAATTGGTGCACAGAACTGGGCTTCACTGGACATGTCTGCGACCATTTTGCGATCGCATAACCACTTCTGCGGTCGTAGAATGGCCACAAAATTGCATTGTGACAGCCTTTGGTAATCTTATCATAACTTTCTGTAGGAGTGTCCAAATGACGAACGGTTTGAGGAGTTAGAAACTAGGCCCGATGATCTTTCATTTGATAGGTTTTTCATCGCATAACACCTTATATATATATATATATATATATATATATATAT
>ML296686.1:72287-84862 GCA_005239495.1 Nicotiana undulata
TACACATCTATATATATATATATATATATATATATATATATATATAATCATCCAAAGTTTGGACTTTTGCGTAATCATTTGGAATTTTAGCCTATTATGTAATTTTCCAACTTGACTTAGACTTAGGCCTCTCCTTGGATCCCAAATTACTTATTATATGACTTATACACTTATTACCATAACCAATTGATGTCCATCATATTAATTAGCACATAAAATATTATAATTAGCTTACCTGGCACCACGAAATCCTAAATTACTTAGCGAACTTTTTCGGGGCCTTACAATAACCACCGGCACCAGAGAACCAACAACCCAAAAACAAGGGGAAATGGTACAAAAAAACCACGAGTCACACATGAACCCCCCGAGATCCCGTCCAATCATGCCAAAAATCTCCAAATCTAATCAAAAGGTGTCCAAGGGCTCAAACAACAATGAAAGCATCCAAACCAGGAATCGATGATCAAAAACAATATTTTAAGGCAAGAATTTCCAACTTGCAACCACGCGTCCGATTCAACCTTAACCAATTCGGATTCTAACCAAACTGTGCATACAAGTTTCAAATGACATACAAACTTACACCAAGTTCTGGAACAACAATCTGACTCCGGTATCATCAATGTCAACCTCCCGTCAAAACTATGAACTCTTTAATCCTATAAATTTCCAACTTTCGACGAACAGAGCCAAAACATTCTAGGAACCTTTAAATCCAAATTCAATTATGTTCCTAAGTCCATAATCACCATACAAACCTATTGAAACCATCAATACACCAATATGAGGTCGTTTGCACAAAAGTCAATCCTTGGTAAACTCTTACAACTTAAGCTTTCAACAATTGAACTAAGTATTCCAAATCACTCTCGAACCTTTCCAAAACAAAATCAACCACCTCTGCAAGTCACAAAACAACATACGAATATACAGGAAGAATGAAATAGAGAAACAAGGCTCAAACACCAAAATGACCGACCGCATCGTTGCAACACGCGAGACCTAACACTCGATCTAGTTCTCCATTCCTAAATTGGAGAGTAAAAGTCCGCCCTATAACAACCCTACTCGACATAAATATAACTTTAAAGTATCTTTGAACAGGTACACAACATCTTTGGATTCAAGAATATGCAAGGATCAAGGCGGAAGATTCGAAAGTGAATTTTAATCTTTTTTCTTTCTTTTCCATTATTTTATATAAATTCTAGTATTGTATTCATGCATACTATTATGAGTAGCTAATTTTGTTATCTAGGATTTTGATAGAACCTTTTTTGGATTAATTCTTGATATGTCTTAATATAATTGAGCTTTTAAATTTTAGTTAATTGAAGGGCCCTTAATTGCATGTGCCTATTAATTATGTGCTGCTTGAGAAAGAATACATATTTAGGCACGTAACAACCCGACCAGTTATTTTGAGCTTTAGCATTCTATTCGGCAGTTTGAGTCCTTGAATAGTTTCCTATGATGTATTATGACTTGCGTATATTATTGATTTTGATGTTCGCAATGTTTGGGATCGATTTGATTGAGTTATTCTAAATTTGGAAGACTTAAATTGGAAGAATTGACCAAGGTTTGACTTTTGAGTAAACGACCTTGAATTTTGGATTTGATGATTTCAATAGGTTTGTATGATAATTTTAGACATGGGCATAAGTTCGGATTTGAATTTAGATGTTCCTATAAGGTTTTGATTATATTGTCGATAGTTGGCAATTTAAAGAATTGGAGAGTATGTAGGTTTAATCGAGAATTGACTTTAGTGTTATCAGAACCTATTGTGGTATTGGGACCTTTTATAGGTTATTGAGTTGATTGGGACTTGTGTGCAGAGTTTGGTTGCGATTCGGAATGTTTAAGTGTGAACCGGACGCGTTCGACGATGTTTGAAGGTTTGAAAGTTAAGAGAAAGGATCTTGATCTTCAATTCTTGGTTTTAATGTTAATTGTGGTGTTTTCGAGACTTTGGATAAGATTGGAAGATGTATTTGGACTTGTTGGTATGATTGGACAGGGTTCCATGAGGCTCGGGTATGTTTCAGGATGATTTCGAAGCATTTTGGTGGTTTTGAGCAGTTTTATTTCTGGTGCTTCGCAACTGCGCAAGTGTGGAAAAAGGTGCGGACTCGCTTACGCGAGGGTCTGTTCAATTTTGCAAAGTGGAGGTGGTCTGGGGCTTGTCACTTTTGTGCATGAGGGAGCGCAGGTACAAGGCCACACCAGTGGAGTTGTTTTGCTCGCAGACACGAGGATGAGGACTGAGATAGATATTAAGGTGCTTTTGTGTGTGTATTTACACATATGTGGAGCCACATATACAGAGCTTGATAAATAGATGCGAGTTTTGGCAGCTTCAACTTAGTATGAAGATATGATCAAGGGTTCGCAGACGCGAGGTCGCACGTGCAACGTTTTTGTCTGCAGAAACGAAATCCCTGGCAGCTTATTATATTTCAAGGGTTTGCTTATATTTCATTATTTTGAGTTTCGTAGCACGGAAAAAGGCAACTTTTAGGGGATTTTTACTACTGTTTTATGGGTAAGTAATTTTACTTGGATTTGATTATATACCTTGTTTTCCCATGGACTTACACACTTTGATCATGCAATTTTGAAAGGAAATTTGGAGGTTTTCCTACACTTTATGAGAGTTTCTTTTGGGCACTTATGTATCTATTTGGACTCAATTTTGGAAACTAATTTTTTTATCTGGACTTGGTAGGTTATGGATCATCGGATTTTGGTACTGGTTTCGGATTTCGAGCACGCGAGCCCGGGTTGACTTTGTTGACTTTTTAGAGATTCCTCAAAGATTGAAGCTTATGTATTGCGATAGCCTCCTATAGAATTATTTGACTTCCTTGATTGATTTTTGGATAGATTTGAGCCAATTAGAGGTGACTTCTCAAGAAAATGCGATTTTAGAGCTTTAGGCTAGCTCGGATGAGGTAAGTATCTTGTCTAATCTTGGTGATGGAATAACCCTTATGATATAAACTCATTTGTCCAATTATAATGTGTGGGAAGCGACGCATATGTAAGGTGACGAGCGTATATATGGGCACTATGTATGATTCATGACCAGAGCAGTCCTTTTGCTATACCATGCCTTGTTTTGGATATTGTGCTTCCTGTTGGCGTGCTTATTATGTTTTTATGATTCTGTGAACCTTGTGAAACATTCTAGAGATCATGTGTAGGTGTTGATTTATGTTTGAACGTGATATTTGCTATTGTACAGTGTATTCGTCTGATTTGAGCAGTAATTGTAAAGTTTACACATGCATATACCTTAGTATGCTATTTATTAGTCCATGAGTACAAGATTTGATATTATTTGATTGTATACATGTATTCTTGTTATATGTTTTTTGTGTGATGGACTGGATCGACAACACGTGAATGGACTATACGGTTTGAGTTGTTATGTTACATGAGTTATGTGTGCGGTTTTTATGGTTACTGTCATGTGAGTTGTCCGTGCAACGTATGGATAAGGATCCTTCCCCTTAGGTCATCTTCTTATGTTTTCCTTGATTACGTACAGATGTATTATGGAAAAGTGATTAGTGGTTGGTTTTTGTGTATCTTCTCTATATGCAAACTCCTTGGATGTATACATGATTTGTACTACTTATCTTCTCTATATGCTAATTTCGGAATATATACGCGTCTTTTATGCATATCTTCTATATATGCCACATGATTTAAGAATTGATTCGAAGTACATATATTCTCTATATGCCAACCGGTGTAACTTGACTTACTTATTCAAGCATATCTTTTTTATATACAATTGTTGCTGGATTGGTGATACTTCGTTCCCTATCTTCTCTATATGCTAAGTTGTTAACCTGGTGTGATACATGTGCATTTCTTCTCTATATGCATTTGCTGACATGTTATTGTTGGTATGGAATGTGTATCTTTTCTCTATGTTGAATTGCTAGTTGGTTACAATGCTTGTGCATGTCTTCTATATGTGCACCGATTAGTTAATCTAGACTTCAGGCTTAGACTTTGATGTGGTTGTTGGGCATATATATATGTATTTAAGTTGTACATGTTATGTAAAGTGAGTATTATTGACCTTAAACCTCGTCGCTACTTCACCGAGGTTAGTCAGGATAGTTATTGAGTACATGAGGTCGATTTTACTCATACTAAACTTTTGTACCTTGCGTGTAGATCCTGGAGCTGGTCAACAATAGATTATGAAGGCTAGTATTGAAGATGTACCTGCGTTCCAGTTATAAGCTATCATTTGTCCTTGGTAGTTTACATGTTTATGTATATTCAAATAGATATTGTATTTATTTCTTCTTGCCATTGTTGTAAATTTCTAAATCTTAGAAGCTGATGACTTGCACTACCAATCATTACGGAAATTGTATGGAATTAATCTACTCCAGTTAATGCTTCTGATGATCTTCCATTCGAGTTTTATTACCCATTTCTTGGCTTTCCTAGCAGGATGAGTTAGGTGTGATGGGGTTTTCAGTCGTGACAAATTGGTATTAGAGCCCTAGGTTCATAAGTTCTACAAGTCATGAGGAAATGCCTAGTGACGTCTTGTGGATTGGTATGATGACGTCCATACTTATCTTCGAGAGGCTACAGAACATCTAGGAAAATTTTACCTTCTTTATTTCCTTATCATGCGGCCTTGATTCAGCTTGAAGCTTATAACTCCGATTTCCTTCCATTTAGTCTTATGTGATGTTGAGCACTCAGTATCAATTGTGCACCGACGACTTAAGCGTGTCTTAGATGAGGTGCGAGATGTGTTTCTCTGTTTTGAAGGTAGGACAGTCTGGCAGACTTGAGGAAAGGTTTAGACTGCAACTTGGGCTCGATAGTTTCAGTTGTTTTAGTATGTGTCCTTGGAATTTTGCATCTGGTGGTGTCCCTTGTGGTGGGATATTTGGCTCAATGAGTGACTAGACAGCTATGTGATGAGTACTATATGACTAAGTACAACACCTATATGGTTAGATATCATGAGAAGGATTTGTGTGGGATGCGAAGGGATATGGATGCTTGATTATCATCTGGATGTGCAGTGTAGCAATGGGTTGTGAGTGTGTTGAGGGACCATTCAGTTGTTCATTTATGGAATGAAGTAGATTCTTGTATCTTATTGACGAGTGTAGACTCATGAAGATTAATTGATTTTATAATGGCTGTGACCATGTTAGAGTCATAGAGAGATGTCGGTTTGAGGCTAAGAATGTGGGTTATCTCTTGAGAGAAGGTTTGAGGCTGTGTGATTCTTATAAGGGTTCTGTGGAGAATTTTCTTTCTATCTGATGGAATGTATGTACTCTGACGAGTGTTCGGATCTCTAGAGGAAGTTTGCACAACTATCACGAGGAAGAGTATGCACTTGGCAAATGATTTGGATTGTTTTATGACTAATGCTACATGAACTTATGAAGAATTCAGCTAAATAACAGTGCTAGATCATGGCAGTTATGAAGGAAGAGTATTATTGTTTATCAGAAGAGATGTTTTGTGGCTTCGAGCCAAGTGGAGGAGTCTACAATCGACGATTAAGTCATATATGCACGAGTCATTATGATTCCTAGACTAGGATATGCTTGTGGATTGGTTATGACTTGAAGAGGATAACTTCGAGGTTGATGCGACCAAGGAATTTGTTGGATGCGTGATGTAATATGTTTTATTGGTATATGAAGTTGTTGAATGACTCGGGTTTGCTACTCGTTGCTGATGTAGGGTGAGTTGCTTCCTAAAGTATTTGTGTGATAATGAAACACAAGTCATTTGGCACGCGTTGGTTATGTATTCATGACTAGGATAGAGTGGGTGACTCTAGAGAATGTTTTAATGGGTTCAAGATTCATACATGGTGTTTAAGGATGCCCGGATTTGTTTACGCCTAAGATCTGAGATTTGAACTTGATGGTGCTGAGACTTGCAATATTTCTATATTATTTTTATTCTACAGTATAGTATTAGAGAGATGAAAGAAACAACTTCAGATTCATAGAAGGTCTCTTCAGAGAGGGCATTTTCGTTTGCGGTACTATTGAGTGCCTGAGAGGGAATAGAGTGGCTTATGGGTCTTAGAACGATGTGGTTTCATGTTAGGGTAATTTGGGGTGAGCTTTGATGGAGAACCACAATGTACATGGAAAGAGAAGTGTTATCTTGAAGGCAAGACACGAGGAATCAAAAGAAGTTGGATTAACTTAGCAGTAGTTTGGAGCAGCATAGTAATAGGTACGACCGATTTCTTTTGTACGATAGGGCTTTAGAGGTGTTCTAAGGCAGTACATTTGGGTTTGGCAGTCTGCGTAACTCGGTTGAGTTAGAGGGAAGTAGTTTTGATGACTTGTCTATGTGGAAATGGGTTCCGAAGAGTTTATGATGACTTTGACCACGACTTGCAGTGATGTCTTCTATATGTAAGGAAGCTTCGTTGCGTATTGCGATGTTCTCTTGGATTGTGTTAAGTGAAGGTTTCTGGTTGATGGAAAGTCTATCCTGCTTGTGATTCAAATTTTATTAAAAAGATGTTTTTTTTTATATGTTAGCATGATGGACGCGGTGAGACGTTTGAAAGTGAGATTGCATAGACAAGGCTGCGGTTCAGTTTCAAGAGGAGAGTCCTGAGTTCTAGAAAGCACGGGAAATTTCAGATGTCTAAGATAATACTAGCATTATATCCTACTGCCTAGGAAGGATATACATTATAGAAGATGCATTGTGTATAGATTTGCGGATGCTTGACTGGTATTACGGAAATCGCATGGTTGGTGACTGTTGATGTCCAGGTTTTGCTATGTGATGCGGACGATTTATGGGAGTACTTCTCATGCGATGATTGTGTATGAGTGATATATCAGTTATTTGAGCGAGAGAATTGGAAATCAGATATGGAGATTTCTGTATTCTTGAGGTTTAAAAATTAGATGTTCTCATAAGTAGTTTAACTCTTGGTTGGGACTGTGAAGGTATGTTAAGGGTTAGACAACTGATTGCATATGTTATGAATATGTCACTATGGACTTTTGGAAATGTTATTTAATTATTTTAGGATGATCATAATTGGCTTAGGGGCTCATTTGTAGGCCTAATGAGAATGCGTGTTCTGCATTAGAACGGATTTGCTTACTCTTGTGAAGCATTTACCGTGAGTATGTCATGGGAGGAATGAGTGTTATTCATGCCCGGGATTGTTTCATATGTTAGTACTAGCGAATTAACCATCGCTTCGCGCGATTTGAGATAATTTATATACATAATTAGTTCAAACACCTATCTTATAAAACTCTAGTTATTCTAAAACTAAAACAAAAAAAGAAGTTAATCTAAAACTTATTTGAAATGCCAAAAAAATTTAAGAAACAAATATATAAAGTAATACATACGGGAAATAACATATAAGAGAAAGATACACCTTGTACAAAATAAAATAGAATAATAAATCCAAGAAGAAGAATCACATATATTTTTCTAGTTTTTCGTCAACAATTACTTGGTTAGTTGGTTGTAAACTTGATTGCAAATAATTACTTGGTCGGCCAACCCAAATTATCAAAGCAACAAACTCTATGTATTGCATAAAACCGTATTATCTAATGAATGTTAAGATTGTGTTGACATTAATACATATTATTCAAATTAATTAGAGAATGAAAACAAACAATGAAGAATAGAAGAATCGACACTAACATTAAGAAAAATTAACCTTTTAAGGTTAGCCTTTCCAGATCCCATCTTAATCCAAGCAATAACACGTGTAAAAAGCGTGCAGAAAGAAAATACATCTGAGCAAAATTCTTTTCAAAATGGATTAGGATAATTTACCTAATCATAACAAAATTGCGGCAGGATCGCATAAAAAAATATGCAACATTACAATAAAATAGGTACACAACAATTAAAGGAATGGCTTTAATAAAGCTAATTTATGTCTTTCAACTCCTTAAATAACTGTATAATTTGCCGATATTGATCTTCAAAAACATATCCAGTATACATATTGGTTTTACCAACCTGATAGAAAAGATGGAAAAAATAGTGTTACAACTTGTAATATGTTACGTTCAAATAAAGTAAATAGAGGATTGACAAAAATAACTACAGGAATCAATGATACCTAAAGACAATGCTTGCAATAAACGTAAATTCTCATATACTATTTTCAAGTAAGCCATAGTTTAGAGATATCATCGGATAGGGAAAAAAACATACACTAAAATAGCTTCTGCATTATCAACTGTATAAAGTTATAACTGTATGTGAGGAAAATCAAGAGTACGTGAACAAAGTAAACACAATTAACCTGGTGTAACACCGTAAGAACATAAATTAAGGTATAGGAATCCAGAAAATCTCTTATTCATGAAGCGTTTGGTGGCCGCTGATATCGACACCGAATCAGAATTGGAAGTCTGCCACCAATGGCTCCAAATTTGCCTTGTTGAATTTTCCTTGTCTTATATTTTTGGTGGAGTACAATTATGTCTGGACGTCTATTTTATCTTGGGCTTGTATTTGAAGCAACATTTGAACTGTCCAGTAAAAGAACGAAGCAACGTTTCAAGCAACAATTGTTTCTTCTTTAATACATTTTTTTGTTTTTGAGTGTAATAAATTAATGAGAAGGAAGAAGGTAAAAAAGCCAAAAAAAGGAGATAAAAGATAAATATAATTGTTGAACATAAAAGGGTGCCGCATCACCTTGCCAATGGTCGTCCTTTATATATATATATATATATATATATATATATATATATATATATATATAGATTGCTACGATGAGTTGTGAGACTACTAGACTATTCACACGCATTATATGGTTCTATATAGGCCTTGTGGCGAGATTCAAGCGAGATGACTCTGAGGATGTTGAGTTGTTTATTGCACCTTGGTCGTGCTTTTTACTGCCTGTGGTATATTGTGCCATAAGTTTCTCAATGGTTTTAGTCATGCGCCTCACATGTTTGTTGTTGATAGTGTTTGTTGATCGTGAGCATTATGGACTATGGAGTAGTTGGCTAGGATGTACCACAGAGAGATTTTCCGGGTACATGGTGTGCCTATGTCTATCATATCATATCGTGGCACTCAATTTACATTGCACTATTGGAGAGCTGTGTAGTGTTAGTTGGGCATGCAAGTAGAGTTGAGTATTGCATTTCACCCTCAGATGGACAGACATTCTGAGCAGATCTTTTAGATCTTAGAGGATATGTTGAGAGCGTGTGTTATAGATTTCGAAGGCCAGTGGTATCAATTTCTACTGCTAGTAGAGTTCACCTACAACCACAACTACCGGTCTAGTATTTAGATGGCTCTATATGGGGCATTAAATGGGAGGCGGTGTCGTTCTCCGATTGGGCAGTTTGAGCCAGGGCAGGCTAGGTTGTTGGGAACATATTTTGTTTGAGATGCGCTGGAGAATACAACCAACCTAGTCTGGGACTGGAGGAACGAGTTCATCAATTATCTTAAACATGGTAATCTGTCGGAAGACCCGAAGGTATACGAGTTCACCAAAGCGGCTCGCTACAACCTCCTAGGTGGACAATTATATAGGATATCATTCCAAGGCGCGTTGGCCCGATGATTAGGAGCCTCAGAGGCGGACTACGTAATGAGAGAGGTCTATGAAGGAATCTGCGAGAACCATTCCGATGTAGATTCGTTGGTGCTAAAGCTAATTAGGGCAGGATACTACTGGTGGAGCAAGACACAAAGGCATTCATTCAGAAATGCGGCAAGTGTTAGCGCCATGAACAATTGGTACACCAACTGTCAGAGCTCTTGCATTCAGTACTGTCCCGATAGCCATTCATGAAATGGAGGATGGACATAGTTGGACCGTTACCACCAAGTCCCGAAAAGGTAAGATTCTTTTTAATTTTAACTTATTACTTATCTAAGTGGGTTGAAACAAGTCCTTACCAAAAGATTGGTGAGCGCGAATTGGTCGACTACCTATGGGAAAACATAATTTGTCGGTTCGAAATATCGAAGGAGGTTGCTTGTGATAACAGATTATAGTGCATAGGCTCCAAAGTCACAAAATTTCTTGAAAACCTAAAAATCAAAAGGATTACATCCTCACCTTATCATCCTAGCTCTAATGGGTAGGAAGAATCGACCAATATGATGATTATTCAAAACCTCAAAAAAGGTTAGAAGCGGCTAAAGGCAAGTGGCTAGAAGAGTTACCGGACGACGACAAAATCAAGCATGGGAGAGACACCTTTTTCTCTCGTATACGGCACAGAAGCACTGATCCCGGTGGAAGTAAGAGAACCAACCTTATGGTTCTTCTGAGCAGACCTAGAACCAAAAAATGAGGCATTGCTGGTAAAATTGGAACTGCTCGATGAAAGCAGGGACTTGTCACACGTAAGGATGATGGCTCGGAAATAAAGGATGTAAAGATACTATAACCGGAGGGCCAATATCTGCTACTTTATAGTAGGAAACTTGGTTTTGAGAAAAGTGACTTAAAACACTCGGGAAATCGACGCTGGAAAGCTAGGAACGGCGTGGGAAGGTCCCAACCGGGTTTTAGTTGTCACTGGTAAAAGACCATATTAGCTAGAGAATCAAGACGGAGTCAAATTGACAAGAAACTAGAACGTGACTCACCTTAAAAGGTATTACTACCGATGGATCCTACCTATACTGAAATTATGTGTTGCACTCCTTTTTTCTTCGACCAGTTTTTGTCCCAACATGGTTTTTCTAGTAAGGGTTTTAATGAGGCAGCTGTGGAAAGCATACTACGAAGGGAGCATCATCATTAAAGTTAAGACCTTTAAATGACAAGGCACTGAAAAAACAAGCCATTATGGGATGGTTTGATAATCTTTGGCTCGATGGCGAAGTTCCTAACGGGAAACAAAGTTTTCCATCAACCCAAAGATTATTTAACTGTTCACAAGTGTTTTTCCTCAAAGGAGCAAGACTTTCATTGTCCCTATTTGCATACTTCGCATTTGAACACTAGGGGGAATAGTATGAGAATACGACAACATGACTGCCACGAAAACTGAGAGTGCGAGACCCAGGAACAATATTGTCTCATCGGGACCGAGCACTACACAACCATCCCCATGGAAACAAGTTGTACAAGTTAGCCACATGTATTGGAAATTTCATTTTTGGCAACCGAATGCGTATGTACTTTTAAAGATGGAGGGAATAACATAATGTCCTTTTGTTTTTATCTTGTTTCTTGTCTAAATGATGAGTTAATTTTATCATTTGAAAGTTAACAAAAGCTTCAAATGCTTGTGCTGGAGTGAACATAAGGCGTCTTCTTCAAGAGCACCATAAACATAATAGGGCCCTCTCTTATAAAATCCTCATAATAAAGGGTTGGTTCCGGAAGAGTTTATTCCTGGAACCCAAAAGCTATTGGAAGAAAGTACACCCGAAGCCTTATCTAATTCAATGCAAAAAGAATGAACTTTGCACAGTACTTAAACAAAAATCCATATTTATTTATCAACATGCCAAACGATATAAGTACAAAAGTACAAAGGGAAAACAACTAAAGGAAAAAGGAAAAAATATAAACTTCATCGCCACCAAAACTCTGGGGAAGGGAGGCATCCACACCCCCTTCCCCCTTCCCCCGAGGGAAGTGGGTGGATCTGCCATCGGTGAAGGATCTTGGCCTTTATCAGCATTCTCTTCAAGTTCCTCCTTGGTTCCCAAATACACGGAATTACTACTAGAATAGTCAGTTGCATCGGGCTGAGCCCGCAGATGTTCTTGAGTAGTTAACTCTAGCGCTCAGGCCTTGTTGATTTCATCATCAATATCAATTATGCCCACTTTATCCTCCTTCGAGGTTTTCCTCCTCATATTGTACATAGAGTATGTCTTTTCAAAGAAGAGAGAATCCCCTTGGTGTTGGAGCTTTTCCTTAAGTCTGTCAACCTCTCTAAAAGTCCATCCCTCTCAGAACTTGTGGCTCGAAGGTCAATATCAAGATCATGGAGTACTACAGTGTATTTATATGTGAACACAGTTTTTCTCCATGATATTCTTATACCTTTCTTCCATCGGATCCCACTTCTCCACAGCAGCAGCAGCCTCTTCGTCTTTGGAGTTCAAGGCTTCCTCCAAATTATTCACTCGCTCATTAGAGGCAGACTCATGCTCGACAGCGATGAGCACAACATCTTGAACCTTAACCCATTTAACCTTAGCCTCTTGAAACTGTAAATTTAGTTGAGTGGCTTTTTGGATAAGGGCCATCACTACCTTCTCACTTTGCTGTAACCGAGCCTCTAGCTCAGTCGCCTCAGTAGCTTTTGCATCCAGAACGGGGAAGCGAGCAGCAATTTGGTTCCTCTCTAACAACAGTTGATCCCGCTCAAACGTAAGCCCCTCTTTATTGAGAATCAACCTTTAGAGGCCCTCAAAAGCAAGGAAGTTGTCACGACCCAAATTCCCACCTTTTAGGCCGTGACTGCGCCTAACATTGAACCTGCTAGGCCAGCCAACGTATATCTTGCCATAGCAACTTATAATCATTTAACACGAAATAAAATGTTAGTTCG
>ML296688.1:2347-16344 GCA_005239495.1 Nicotiana undulata
GCACGAGGGGACATCCCGTGCCGAGTGTTATTATATACGCACGGGGGGACATTCCGTGTCAAGTGTTATTATATATGCACGAGGGGACATTCCGTGCCGAGTGATTGTGAGGTTATGCACGAGACATCCCGTGCCGAGTGTTATTATATACGCACGGGGGGACATTCCGTGTCAAGTGTTATTATATATGCACGAGGGGACATTCCGTGCCGAGTGATTGTGAGGTTATGCACGATGCGACATTCCGTGCCGAGTGTTATTATATACGCAAGAGGGGACATTCCGTGCCGAGTGATTGTGAAGTTATGCACAAGAGGACATGCCGTGCCTTTTGTTGTTCATTATCTGTTTTGAGAAGTTACATTCCTGCCTTTATCTTTACATTTCAGTTCTTACCCTGTTCTACCGTACTAGTATTTTGTTGCCCCTTTTACCCCCAACATGTTCTCCCCGTATCTGTCTTACTTGCTTATTTCCGTCAATATTCTCCTGTTATTATATAGAATTGCACAGGTATATATATTTTTGTCAGTTCTAGCCTCGTCACTACTTCGGCGAGGTTAGGCTCGGCACTTACTCAGTACATGGGGTCGGTTGTACTGATGCTACACCTGCACTTCTTTATGTTGTGCAGACTACGCAGTCGGACCCGGTGATCACTGACGGTTGGAGCATCTCATCAGTTCATATAGGAGACATCGAGGTAGACCCGCAGACGTTCGTGGGCCTTGGTGTCACCTTCTACTCTTCACTTTCAGCTCTGTCTTACTTTATATTTCAAAGACGGTCCTACGTACTTATTTTTAGACCTTTGTTTTTAGTAATCTCTTAGACAGTTCGTGAGTATGTGACACCAGTTCTGGGATTTTTTATATGGGTTTTACTTCGAAATTGCTATGTTATTTTTTTCCTATTTGTTAACCTTCATAGTGTTGACCATTGGTGCTTTAGTTATCTTACCTGTGTTAGTTGTTAATGAATTTTATCTAGTTCAAACATTGTCTTGTCTAGCGGGTTCAACGTTAGACGCAGTCATGGACCGAATGTGGGATTTCGGGTCGTGACATAGCTCTGTGTCTCCTTGTTTTATTTTAAATAAGTCCTCCATTTTTTTCCGACTTTTTACGCACCGGAATGCGCTTTTATAAAAGAATCTGCAAGCTCAGCAAAAGAATCAATAGAGTTTTCAGGGTGAAGAGAATACCAGGTTAACGCTCCTTTGGTAAGTGTTTCTCCAAACTCCTTAACCAATACTGACTCAATTTCTTGCTTTGTCAAGTCATTGCCCTTCACTCCGGTGGTAAAAGCAGTCACATTGTCGCGTGGGCCAGTTGTCCCGTCATATTTAGGAACATCAGGCATTTTGAATTTCTTGGGAATAGGCAGGGGCGCTGCACTTGGCTTCCCAGGTTGTTGAGAATATCTATCAACGTCGATGCCTTTGATAACATGTGGTACTCCAGGAATTTGTTCGATTCGATCGTTTTGTTCCTTCACCTCTTTTTGCAAGGTTAGTAATATAGATTGTAACTCTGGGTTATTAGACATACTTGGTCTTGTTTCGAGGGATACGTTGGGAGTTCCCCTACTTCCTAAGTTAGCTAGCCCAGATTGAGGATTTTCCACAGTTATGGTGTTGTTAGGAGGTGGTGTAGGTGAGGCGGCCGGTAACCCCCTCGCAAATTCTTGTAAGGCTTGGTTTACATATTCCGCAATCATTTGCTTCACCTGATCTTGTTCTCCTGTTTCATCGTTACCATTGTGATTGTTGTTGGATCTCTCTGGAGAATTTTCCCTTGAACCTAGTGGGGTTCTTGAGGGTGATGGAGTTCCATACCTTTGTTGATTGTTGTCATTGGTTTTCGACATAGTTTTGAGGGTATAGTTTGAAAGTAAGCAAAGATTATTAGATTCCCGGTAACGGAACAATTTTTTTAACCAAAGAATTGGATTCTTATCTCAAAGCTTAAGAAGAACACGGGTTTCTGATAACCAAAGAATAAACTAGTAATTGTAAGTAATCTTGTAAATGGAAAGCAATAAGATGCACCAAAAGTAAGTGTATTGCAGTAATCGTTCGAATGTCTTTACAAGCTATATTTTTCTCCCTTATATAGAGAATTTCTTGATATAACGTCTGCCCCTTTTCAGTAATTTGAGCATTAATGGCTACTAGTGTCATTAATGTAACGTTACAATGATTAACCGTAACTGTCGCGTGAAGGTTGTGTAACGTTTGGCTCATTATTTTAAGATCTTTGAATCTTCCTTTTATTCTGTCCGGATTCATTCTAACTGCGTCTCTTCATTATTTCAATCAGGTTGAGATTCTCGTAGATGATTACCCCGTGGGTATGTTATTCCGCGCCTCTTTGCCTCGTACCTCTTCATAGAGTCTTATCCAGTTGGCATGTTATCATTGTTCCATGTAGATTGATGAGTCATCACATTTGTTACACGTGTGAAGCTCTTTTTTACCAATACATGTCATCATACTAGCGTGCTCTAATATGATCATAAAGAGAAGTCCGGGAAGCCATGCTAGCTAATACCCGCAAAGGATCTGACAAATCCAATCTCACCAACTGACCCGCTAAAGCCTGAACGCCAAGTGCTAAAGGTCGCTCTACTGCTGAAAGGTAGGCTAGACTCCCCAAACTCTCGGCTTTACGACTCAGGGCATCGGCCACTACATTGGCCTTCCCCAAGTGATATAAAATAGTGAGGTCATAATCCCTGAGAAGCTCCAACCATCTCCTCTTACGCAAATTCAAGTCTTTCTGCTTTAGCAGATACTGTAAACTACGTTGATCGGTGAAAATCTCACACTGCACTCCATACAAATAATGGCGCCAAATATTCAAGGCATGAACAATGGAAGCTAACTCAAGATCTTGCACTGGATAATTCTTCTCGTGCACCTTCAACTGTCTAGACGCGTAGGCAATCACCCTACCGTCCTGCATCAATACCGCTCCCAAGCCAACTCTAGAAGCATCACAGTAGACTATATAAGAACCCGAACCAGTAGGCAAAACCAATATCGGAGCTGTGGTCAATGCTGACTTGAGCTTCTGAAAGCTCTCTTCACACTCATTAGACCATCTGAATGGAGTACCCTTCTGGGTCAGTATGGTCAAGGGTGAAGCAATAGAAGAGAACCCATCCACAAAGCAACAGTAATATCCCAACTCCTAATCTCTGTAGTTGATGACGGTCTGGGCCAACTCTACACTGCCTCAATCTTCTTCGGATCAACTTGGATCCTTTCACTGGACACCACGTGCCCCAAGAAAGCTACTGACCCGAGCCAAAACTCACACTTGGAGAACTTTGCATAAAGTTTCTCCTCCCTCAACCTTTGTAACACACCCTCAAATGCTGAGCATGCTCCTCCTGGTTACTAGAATAAACCAGGATGTCATCAATGAACAGAATGACAAAAGAATCCAGGTAAGGCTGAAACACGTTGTTCATCAAATGCATAAACGTGGCTGGGGCATTGGTCAGCCCAAATGACATGACCAGAAACTCATAATGACCATATCTGGTCCTGAAAGCAGTCTTCGGAATGTCAGATCCCGATCTTCAGCTGATGATATCTGGATCTCAAATCAATCTTAGAGAACACTCTAGCTCCCTGAAGCTAGTCAAATAAGTCATCAATACGGCACAAAGGATACCGGTTATTCACCGTAACCTTATTCAGCTGCTGATAATCGATACACATGCGCATGGAACCATTTTTTTTCTTCACAAACAATACCAGTGCACCCCAAGGTGACACACTACGCCGAATTAACCCCTTATCTAGGAGATCATGAAGCTGCTCTTTCAATTTCTTCAACTCCGTTGGTGCCATACGCTAATGTGGAGTTGAGATGGGTTGGGTGCCTAGCACCAAGTCAATACCGAAATCAATGTCCCTGTCAGGATGCATGCCTGGAAGGTCTGCAGGGAATACATCTGGAAAATCACGGACCACGAGAACAGAATCAACAGAAGGTGTCTCACTTCTAACATCCCTCACAAAATCCAGATAAGATTCACATCCCTTCTCAACCATATGTTGAGCCTTCATGTAAGAAATCTCTCTGCTAAGCACATGCTCAATAGACCATCTCCACTCAACTCTCGTAACTACGGGCATAGCCAGGGTCACGGTCTTAGTGTGACAATCAAGAATAGCAAGACATGGGGATAACCAATACATGCACAGTATCACATCAAAATCAACCATGCTGAGTAACAACAAGTCCACTCAGGTCTCCAGACCCCCGATAGACACCATACACGTCCGATACACACGGTCCACAACAATAGTATCGCCCACCAGAGACGACACATGAACAGATGTAACTAAAGACTCATAGGTCATACTCAGAAAGTGAGCACAATAGGACGAAACATAAGAGTATGTGGAACCAGGGTCAAATAAAGCAAAAGCATCATTGTGACAGAGTGAGATAATACTTGTGATCACCGCATCGGAGGCCATGGGATCAGGCCTAGCTGGGAGTGCGTAGATACATGGCTGGCCTCCACCTGCCCGACCTCCCCCTATAGGGTGGCCACTAGCTGACTGACCACCACACCTAGCTGCCTGGGTAGGTGGTGAAGTGACTGGGGCTGAGGCGAGGACTGACCCCTCTAACGAGGACATTGTCTCCACACATGTCCATACTCTCCACACTCAAAGAAACTACCCGGAGTTAGGGATGGGAACTGAAGGGAACCCTTGCCACCAGGATAGCTACCGGATGAACCATGCATAGAAGAGCCCTGCAATGATGATGCTTTGGAGGAACTCTGAGCTGGAAAGGCACTAAAGGATGAAAGTCCCGGATGAGAGCTACGGGGACCCTGCCCCGAAGATGCGTCACTATAAGCTGGGCAAACTGGCTGAGGAGGTCTAAATGGATGACCTCTACTGTGCTGAAACTGCCCTCTAGAAGGAGCACCACTGAAGCTACCTGATCCCCGAGGCCTCTTGGCCTCCCTCTCCTCTCGCTCCTGTCTGTGAACCGACTCAATATCCCGAGCAATGTCAACAACCTGCTCGAATGTAGCTCCAGACACTCTCTCCCTGGTCATCAAAATCTGAAGCTGATACGTGAGGCCATCAATGAACCTCCTGATCCTCTCCTTATCAATAGGGACTAACTCAGAAGCATGCCGAGCCAACTCAAAAAACCGCATCTCGTACTGTGTAACTGATAGCTCTCCTTGGCGCAGCTGCTCAAACTGCCTGCGCTGAAGCTCTTTGTGGGACTGAGGAACATATTTTTCCTAAAAGATCGTGGAGAACTGCTGCCAGGTGAGGGGTGCTGAACCAATCGTACTACGCCTCTCAAATGCTTCCCACCAAGTGAAAGCAGCACCAGCAAACTGAAATGTAGCAAAAGAGACCCCATTGATCTCCAGAATCCCAGCAGTACGGAGTATCCTCTGGCACTTATCCAGAAAACTCTGGGCATCCTCACCCTGTGTGCCGCTGAAAGTCGGAGGCTGAAGTCTACGGAACCTCTCCAGCCTGTCCTGCTCATCCTCGGGCATGGTTGGGACTACATAGTCCTGAACTGGAGCAACCGGCTGGGTTGGGACTGCCCCTAGTGCCTGAAGACCCTGTACAACCTGCTCATGTGTCCGGGCAACTGGAGTCTTAGTGCCACCCCCCCCCTCCCCCGAGATGTAGCAGCAGTAGTAGACATAGCAACTTCCTAAGCCAAACTAGTACATATTGTCAAGATTTAAGCCAGGGTCTCCTGAAGACCCGAAATGACAATGGGCACTGTCGGTGCCGGAGCCTGTCCCGCTAGGGAACCCGCGGCGGGAACATGATCCTGAATAGTAGGGGGATCCACTAGTACTGTCCCGGCTGCTATACGGGGCTGGTCCTCTAACTCCACCACGACCTCGACCCCTCGTGGGTCCAGCTGGTTTCTGGTCACCCTGATCCATAGCGCGTGTCCTCACCATCTGTGAGAGAATAGAACAACAAGTGTTCAGGTTTCCAGAATCAATAAAATGGCAGACGTCTCGAAGATGAGATGAGAAAATGAGATTTTTCCTAAGAGTTTTGTAGCCTCGCGAAGATAAGTACAGACGTCTCCGTACCGATCCGCAAGACTCTACTAAATCTGCTCATGACCATTGAGTCCTATGTAACCTAAAGCTCTGATACCAACTTGTCACGACCCCAAATCCTAATAGGTCGTGATGGCGTCTATCGTGGAACTAGGCTAGCAACTATCACATAAATACACATTTCTTTTGATAAAATTTCTCAAAATCATTAATAATTCCTCATAATAAGTATAAATTTTCTAAAAATCATTAAACATCATAAATAATCTAACAATCTTAACTATTCCCCAGAACTAGAGTCAACAGATCACGAGCATCTAAGAGAATACTAACACTTGCTAAAGTAATAATACAATGACTCAGAACAAAATACTAAATACTAAATGAGGGAAGGGAAATGGAGAAGTTGTGGACGCCGGACAGCTACCTCGAAATCCCGAATGCTGACGCCCAACGGACTCAGATGACTAATGCTCTGAACTAGTACCTAGATCTTCACACAGAGATGCAGGGAGTAATGATGAGTACGCCAACTCAGTAGTAATGAAAATCAATCAAGTTTGAAGATAAGAAACACACAGTAACAAAACACCAATTCACAAATAGTAAAATATTGAGTCTTAATAAAGTATACATTTAGTACATATGTTTGAAAACTAGTTTCCGTAAAAATCCTTTGAACAAGTATATTTATCCAGTGTTTCTCAGTAAAATTCCCAAAATATCAATATGAAAGATGAAACGAATCAAAATCAGAACTAAGCAAAAATATCATTTTAAACCGCCCCTCGGGCCAAATCATCACTCATAATCAGTCACTCAGCACCTCACCATCGCTCAATAACAGTCCTTCGGCACCTCACAGTCACTCATACCTCCCAATCACTCGTCACTCGGCACTCGCACTCAGTAGGTACCTGCGCTCACTGGGGGTAAACAGACTCCGGAGGGGATCCTACAGCCCAAGCGCTATAAACAGCCAAATCATGGCATCAATCACTCTGGCTCTCGGCCACTCTCATATCGTAAATATCCTCACAATATTGTCTCTCAGCCTCTCTCAATCAGACACTCTCAAAATGCCACTCGGGCCATAACTAAACAGGGTTCTCGACCCAAAATAGTATTTCATTTCAGGGAAATAATAATATCAAGAAATCTGAGTGTCAAACAATTTAACAAGAAAGACTGAGTGTAAGATAATAATTACTACGTGAGGAATATCAGGAAAATAGCCCCCAAGGGGTTAAAACAGTTCGGCACAAGGCCCCAAACGTGGCTTACAACCCAAATATATCAAAACATAGTAATACTATTTAACATATGATCTAAAAGCAGTTTCGCAACTCACTAGTTGCCTCAAAAGGAATCAAATTTCCAATTTCCCAATTCGTGCACGCCCCACATTCGTCATACAGTGTGTGTGTCACTCCAAAATAGTGAAAGGATGTAAGGTTCCGGGGTTTCATACCCTCAGGACAGGATTTAAAGACATTACTTACCTCAAACTAGCCCGAAAGGCTACTCCGCGACACTCTTGCCCCTCGGATCAACTTCCAAGTGCTTCAAATCAATCAAAGTCAGACTTTTCACATCAAAATATGCTAGGAAGATGAAACACAATCGAAAAATATCAACTTTATGCACAATTCCCGAAATGGGCCAAAACCCGACCCTTGGGTCCACATCTCGGAACTCGATAAACTTTATTCCAAAATGATCCACATCCTCTCTCGAGTCTATACATATAAAGAATGCTGAAATCGGAGTCCAAATGATCCCCTTTTAAGGTCTCTTAATTTAAAGCCCTAATTCTCTCTTTTTCCACTGATGTTTCTCAATTAAACACCACTAATTAGGTCTTAATCACATATAATCGAGTTATGGAGTCCAAACACCTTACCTCAAAGTAGAACAATCATTTTCCTCTTCAAAAACCCTCCAAAAGCTCGAAACCCGCAATAACAATGGTGAAAAGAAGACTAAAAATCGCTAAGTCCTCTTTTTATACCTTTCTGCCCAGGCTTTTCGCACATGCGACTCTATTACTCGCACCTGCGGTCAAATCCACCTCACCTGTGAATTCTCATTAAACGGGCAAAATCCCGCACCCGCGGCTACACTTCCGCACCTGCGACCTCGCAGGTGCGGTCCAATGTCTGCATCTGCGACGTTCCTCTAGGCTGGCCAAATTTCGCATCTGCGGAGCCTTATTCCGCTCCTGCGGGCCCACACCCGGGGTTCCTATGCACAGGTGCAATTACACCAAAAAATTCACACCAGCAGCTGATGCTGCACATTTCAAGACCAAAAATCCCCGTTAACCATCCGAAATCAATCCCGAGTCCCTCGGGGCCCCAACCAAAAATACTAACCAGTCATAAATGATCATCCGAACTTAGTCGCACTCTCAGAACACCCAAAATAACATCAAAACACCAAAATCACATCAAATTCAAGCCTATGAACTTTGAAATTTCTACCAACGATGACGAAATTATCCAAAACACCTCTGATTGACCTGGAAATTTGCACACATATCCAAAATGACATTACAAACATGTTCCTACTTCCGTAATTCTATTCTGACCCCGATAGTCTATTTTCCACTGCCGACCGTAAATCACCAAAAACTAACTTTCGCCAATTCAAGTATAATTCTACATCGGACATCAAAAACACATTCCGAACACACTCCTAAGTCCCAAATCACCTAACGAAGCTATCTAAGCCATAAAATCCCCATTTCTAGGTCGTTTACCAATAAGTCAACTCCCAGTTGACTTTTCCAACTATAAACCTACTTTTAGAGACTAAGTGTCTCAATTCTCACTACAACTATTTCGAACCCGATCCACCCGACTCCAACATATTATAAACAGTATAACCAATTCATGACAAGGCAAAAATAGTAATAATAATACAGATTCTATGGAATGACCGGCCGGGTCGCTACAACGGCTTTCCTAGACGTGGGACAGTGTATAATAGTTACCAGGATAGCTTCGTAAATTGTGTTACCTAAACATGCTGTTCTAGGTGTTGCAAATATACATGATTATTGCCAGTTGTTTAGAAATTGAGTAAAACTGTTTTATGCATTTTTTCATGCATCAGTAGTTAAACTAGGTGTAATTGAGCGAGTGAGATCCTAGAGCATGATATCTAATGCACAAAGGGATGCAGAATGATGCATATGTAGAATCACTAAATAAGGATTTCTAAATAGTTTCAGGATATGCAAGAGTGACAGTTTATTTAGTGTTGTCATTTACCCTAGAGACGGGATTTCTAAGTGCATAGCATGGTTATGGCGTTATGAAGCATGATTGCATCAATAACAATTTATTAACATATTTATCCTAGCACAAGATTTCTAAGTGATAAAATCATAGTGCCAAAGTAAGGTATTGAAACAGTTATTCATAGAGCCTAAGGAGCATGGTATCTAATGCATGATATGATTTCCACATATTGGTCCTAAACATGAGTTCTATTGCGCAAATAGGAAATGTAAACCTAAAAGCATGGTTTCTACCCTTTGGCATGCATAGTTACCCTTTCCCTTTTTCACTATACATACCTAATAATTGTTTACAATAAATTATTATAGACCATTGATGTATGAATTACATAAATTAATAAGAAAATAAAAAGTTACCCTATAGGTAGCCTACCAATAGGCCCAGATCTCAAGAATTCTCAATGCCAAGTGGTGTTTCACAGCCTTTCACATAATCCGGGTGTGTCAGAGTTCCCTAAGGACCTCAAGGGATCCCGGGCAGTGCTCACACCCAGATTTTCATAACCATAATTGGGTAAGTGCAGCATGGAATGGCCAACTCTAATGCATCAGAGTTCAGAGGGATCTCATAGGGATCCCAAAGCAGTCACACATTAGAGGGGCAGAACCTAAGGGTCTAAGAGTAAAGTGTGAGTGCTTGACATAGTTTTGAGAAGATTGAGTATGAAAACAGTTTGAAAGAGAGACTGGTTTGAAATGGGTTTTGCAAAATAGAACCATAGAGGAGTTTAATCGGTGAAAACAGTTTGAGAAAAGTAGGATAATCAGAGCAAACAGCATACCAATCTCAGGGTCAAACATCACACCAAGAACAAAAACAAGTTCATCAATCACAAACAGGGAGATGAGGGATTGAGGATAAGCATAAATCACATTGGGGTAGGAACATAGTAGGCAGAGTTACACATAAGTTCAGAATCAAAGAAATATTCAGGGATTTGGGGGTTAAGGAGGTATTTCATATTTACACAAAACCTAGTGATCACAAAAAGGTTTTACCGCAAAGAAGCACATACCAGGAATCAAAGAAACATAAGTGAAGCAAAATCACATTGAGGTATGCTAAGGGGGATAATACTTCATAAACATGCTGAGTCTAAGGGAGGGGGCACATTGAGAATCATGCTAGTAAAGCAGTAAAGTAAACATGCTAATTGCAGGTTGAACAACAAAACCATAAGTAAAAACATATTAGAAACAATATGAATTGAAGTACAAAAAGAAACATATTGTTTTTGAAACTGAAACTGAAATTAGGACATACCTGTATAGGAGATAAAAAATATAGAATGAAGAGCAAGAGAGTATAATAATCAGCCTTGGCTTGTAGCTGGCTGATAATAGTAAGTAACCAGAAGGAGAGCAGAAGAGAGTATTTGTGTGTAAGAGAGAGTTTTGAACAGTGTGTGTTCGTGTGTTCTGCTAATAAAAGAGTAGGGTATATATAGTTTTGAAATAGGAAGAAAATAAGGTAACAAATAATAGTTCGGCAGTAACTATAGAAGTAAACATCAATTAGAATCAAATTAGTATTAAGACTCCCTTTAATTTAGGAGTCATACTCAAACAATAATAAGCAGTGACAAATAATGAAAGGGAATCATATAAAGTTGATTCAGAATATTCTAATTAAGGAAAGTGTCTAAGAATCAATTTGATAGCATAATTATCCACAAAATAAGGCAAGAGAATATTTAGAGGTTGAAATCAGTAGAGACCCAGTATATCAATCATAGGGAATAACGGATTCCCTTAAAAGGTAACACTGATCAAAGGAAAGTATTTCAACTGGACGAGGCAAACATAACATAGACAATAATAGGGTAAAAGAACCACATAAATCTTGGATCCAAATAAGAAAAAATGATACTGATGAGAGGAAGTAACACAAGCTGTTGCAAATAAACCATGCAATCATAGTATAGGGTAAAATCAGCAACCCTAATCATCATAGAAAAGTAAAAATTTACTTAGAACAGGGATTCAACTAGAACACAGTACGAATCAACAGAGTAATCATGATTTAGGTAGAAGTAATGAAGAGTCAGAAACCCTTATAGGCAAACATGGAGTAAAATCACAAAATCGCGAAGTATTCATGAGAACACAATAATCATAATAGAGAAGGTAAATATATTATCGCAAATAAACTGAGAACCACAAATTGAAACAAAGAATTTTGGAGATTTTTAACAAAAATGAATCAGACAAAAGCAAAAAGCTCACATAACGTTTAACATGATGAAAATCATAGGATAGTACTAAAACCAAAAATAAGAACGTTTTGAAAAGGTTTTAAGAACCCTAGTTTTTGAAGATGAAGAGTTACTTTAGGAAAATTAGAAAAACCTTTGAAAACACCAAAAATAACTCATAATATGCCAAGATCTGATACAGATCTAAGAAAATCAGAGACTAGTGATTAGAGTTTGGTAAAGACAACCCAAAGAGGAGGAGAAACGACTTAGAAACCACTCGTTCTATCCGGAAATAACATAATCTTACTCGGACGGCCATGGATGGTCGGAGAATGGCATGAGATATCATGGGAGGTAAGTGAACCGCCTCTGGTTCTCTTGTGATGACCCAAATGGTCACCCTAAGTAATTTCAGCTATATTTGTGTTCCGAGACTCAGAAAACCTCTGTTGATCTCACCTCGAGATGCGTGCGCAGCCGGGCAGGTATCCAGGAAGCTTCCATGTGAAAATTTGATAAAAATGGGATTTTTGAATTGGATAATTTAATAAAGTTGACTTTGGTCAAGATTTTTGGTAAACGGACCCAGACCCCGGATATTACGGTCCCGGAGGGTCCGTATGAAAATATGGGACTTGGGCGTATGCCCGGAATCGAATTCCGAGGTCCCAAGCCCGAGAAATGAATTTTTAAAGAAAATTGTTTTCTGAAAATAATCAAGGAATTTGAAACTGAATAATTATGTGAAAACCGTATTACTGGGCCCGTATTACGGTTCCGGAGCCCGGGACAGGTTTATTATATGTTATTTGTCCTATCTGTGAAATTTGGTGTAAAACGGACTTGAAATGACGTATTTCGGCTCAAAAATGGGAAACTTAGAAGTTTATGAAGTTTGAGAAAATTCTAAGAGTTTTGAGGTTTGATTCATGGTTTTTGATGATATTTTGATGATTTAAAAGCTTGAACAAGTCCGTAGGATGTTTTTGGAGTCATGTGTGTTTTTGGTTTTGAGCCCCGAGGGATCGGGTGAGTTTCGGGTAGCTAACGGGGAGTGAAAAACAGAAAATCTGGTGTGATGTTGCAGGTTTCTGATGTTTGGTATAATACCCTTCGCGAACGCGGCCAAGGGCACGCGAACGCGAAGGGTAAATAGCGTGGCTTGGGTTTTGTTCTACGCGAACGCTGGGGTACGGGCGCGAACGCGGAGCTATGGGGGTGACTGCTCTACGCGAACGCGACGCCCCTCTCGCGAACGCGTAGTGTTATAGGGTGGGGGTTGGGGGTCAGGTAGGTTGTTCTTCGCGAACGCGGCCCTGGTTCCGAACGCATAAGGTTAGGGGTCAGACCTACGAGAACGTGGCCCTGGTTCCGCGAACGCATAGGTTCAAGTTGCCAACCCTTCGCGAACGCGGCCAGTGGCTCGCGAACGCGAAGGGTAATTTCCCCCAGTGATTTTCTTTATAACCCAAAACAGACCCATTACGGATTACTCCCATCTTTCACCTCCCCCTTCTTCCTCAAACCCACCCATAGACGAAAATCAAGCTCCCCAACCTCCATAGCTCCATAGGTAAGTGCTCTTGACCTTGTTTCCTCTTAATTTATTCAACTAATCACTAGATTCTAGGATTAAAAACATGTAAATTAGGGATTTTAGGTAGATTTGTTTTTTTTTTGTTGTTGAGAATTTTGGATAATTCAACCTCAATTTGGGGTCAAATCTTGAAACAAATCATATATTCTAACTCGAGGGGTTATGGGTGATCGGGTTTTGGTCCGAGCCTCGTGTTTGGACCAAGCGGGCCCGGGGTCAAATTTTGGAATCTTAGGAAGAATGTTTTGAAATAAATAATTAGGCCATGGGTTTGAATTATTGAGCCATTATTGATATACTTGGGTTGATTATGTCTAGATAATACCGTTCCGGAGTCGGGATTCTAAAGAAAAGGTTGTGATCGAGGCTTGACTTGCAATTTTTGGAGCTGAGGTAAGATTTTGTCTTAACCTCAGCTTGAGGTATTAGGTATAGAGTCTTAATTGCTATGTGTAACTCATGTCCAACGTATAGGCGTGGTGACGAGTGCCTATGCGTTGCGGTCAAGCATGCCCGTGAGTCAATTGTGATGAAACTTACCGTGTTCTTATTATTCCCCGCATTACGAGTAGTTGGTGAATTAAAAGTGATACCTTAATGTTGTTTCATGACGTGAAGAGTTATTGAGTGATTTATTTCAGTTGAGGCTTACATTGTTGAAATTGTAATTCCGATGCGAGGTTGGTTATAGCTGAGACCCTTGTCAGGCATTGTTGAGTTTGTAATTGATGTTTTCTCCTTGGTGGGGCAATAGAATTGTATTGAATATTTTCATGCACTTGAGACTTCGTAATGTTGACTTTCACATTAT
>ML296690.1:0-14950 GCA_005239495.1 Nicotiana undulata
TCTTTTCTATCCAGTTGTACCTATTGAGCAGTAGAGTAGTTTGTGATGTATTGTGATATTCCGTGTTCTGGGTAAAGTAATTGTTAAATGCCGAGCGGCGTCGACTTTAGTATGATTTATTTCACTTACTATTAATTTACATGTTTTATCTAAATTTCGCTTAAGTAATAGGCTTACCTAGTCGTCTAGACTAGGTGCCGTCACGAGACCCAGACGGAGGGAGAATTGGATCGTGACATTAATGAAATTTCTAATATCGTATCATTATCACATATTCTACTGGATGTCAGTCTCGAAGAGGTTTCTTCTACAATTATGTGTGTTCTGATATTACCTAAGTCCAAGGCTTCTAGGTGCAATAAAGTTTTGGCCCTCTTAAATGTTATTTGAACTTCTGTGATCCTTCTATTGTTCTACCTTTTTTTTCAATCATGTTTTCCTTAATGTCTCTTTGTAGTTTTAATGCCCTAATTCTATTTAGGTTCTACTCTTAGAATCATGAGTAGTTAACTAAGGTAATTCCTGCTTTTTGTATGTTTTCCTGGTTCGAATGTTAAACTTGATCAATGCCTAGTGTGAGTGTATGTTCATACTCTACTTTGGATTCTTGTGTTAAAAACTTACTAGTAATTCTTATTTGCCCAGAAATTGTTCCAAATGTATTCTCCCTTTTCATGCTAAGTCACTCATACATACAACTTTCAACTTGCTCACTTTCTTACAATGATCATGCCTATGTGAATCATGAACCTTTCAGACTGTATATATCTATGTTACTTGCAAGGCTCTACATTGTACTATAGTTGCATGTCTTGCTTCCATTTTGATTACCACAACATTCTTCTATATTCCATGCTTGCTAGTGCTAGTTTGCTCAGTTTCATGCCTATTGTCATCCTTGGTATGTACAATGGAACTTGCTATAGACTTGCACTCTCAAAATTAGATTTCAATATTGTTGACCTTTAATTTCTCAATAGATTTTCTTATAAATACTTTCTGCTTGTCACAAATTGACTTACGGATCTAAGGTATGTTTTGCCCTACATGCTTATGTTAAGATTTTCTTGTGAAGTTCACTATTGGTCTTTATCTCTTGAGCATATCAATGCCACTTTTTAAACTTCGGGAAATTAATTCATGACCCTGCTTGGTTTGAACACTCATGCTTAACTCCTCTGTTTATGGATTCTTGTATGCTAGATTCCTGTAATTGAATCATGTGTATCCCAAGAAACATGTTACCTTGAACTTGTTTGTTAATCTAAAAACCCATATATATGTTCAATTTATGTGTTCTGTATACTCTCTATATCTTATATGTGCTCATGTGATGCTCAACTGTGTCTCTTACCCCTAGGACGTGTAGAATTCTTGTGTTTGTTAATTGTGGTATGAGGGTCCAAATGAGCATATGCTCTACCTTAGAGTTTGAGTTATCTTAAATGATTCGGGGATTGTATGATTTGTTATTCGTGCTTTAATTATTTGTAATTAGTAATGGATGGGCAAGAGGATTGCTTTGTTGTTGGGCCTGAGTTGCTGAATCTGGTTCTTGGTATTGTAGTTTTGAGCACATTATCTACGCCTGGGATATGGGCATGCCCGAATTTTAAAGCCATTTGAAGACCCAGATGCATCGCTGGGTTATTTTACATTTATGATTAGGCTATAATAATTTGTATAACGAATAATGGGAGTTAATAAAAAGGGGGTTGGGGTATTCTAATACTTGCATGAAAGGGTAAAAAGCATGCCTATAGGGTCTATGTGTTCTGTTTGCTATTACATCTAGCATGCCCTATATGTTGCACACGAATAGGAACCATGCATATAGGGATCACGCACACACTTCACTTAACTTTTCAAATATGCTATACTTGTTTTCATATCTACTATTAAACGCTTTTAGACAATATGCCTATAGGGTGAAATAATGCAATACTTTCGCTAATCTAGATACCATGACTATGAAGTTTAATAATTGATCAACTGTTTCATGTTACTTTGGTGTTGTCCCACTTAGATGACATGTCTATAGGGATGAAGTATTATACAATTAAGTCTAATTATCAAACGTTAGAAATACTGCCTATAGGATACTCTCACTCTCCTAGAAAAGTTGTTTATGAAATTAAGGTTGTTAATGTTGGACTCTCAAAGCTGTTTCAGTGCCTAATTATGCCACTATAGAAATCATGCCTATAGGACAGTGTCGCCTGCTTAAGATGCATATCTATAAAATCAACATTATTAATTCTGAGCTTTCTAATAGTTTTATTACCTCACTGCATAAACTATTTAGAGATCATGCCTATAAGGTTTGTGATACCTACAATCTGCGAATTCACTAGTGAGAAATAACAATGTTGTTTGTACGATGCTGGAATTCAGAATCACCTAAAGACCATGCATATAGGACTTAATGTCTCTTAATTCTGAAATTGTATGTTGCCTAATATAAGAATCTGAATGCGTGTTTTTGTGCTTATGTGTAGAGCTCAACTTGAACCTTTCATTGCAATTGTGTGTGTGCAATCTTATCTGTTTTGAACATTGCCTAGTTTTATCATTTTTGAGCCAACTAAGGGAAATCTAGAGCCACCTAATAGTAGGTCCAAAGCCTCCTCGACCATAGGCATAGGACGGCTAGTGCACGCATAGGATACATTTTAGAATTGAATTAGAGCGCCCCTAAGTAATAACTTAAACCGTAGTAATTGGGTAACAGGAGAAGATAGTATGTGTCCGTTGAATAGTGTGAGCAACCCCTACCTCAAGGGAGTTGCGAAGTATTATTTATGTTGCACGGGGTGATCCTTTAGGCTAAAAAACTTAGGACCCCCTCCCCTCCCTTCTATCCTTTTGTTTACTTGCTTCTCACACTTAGTCGTAGATCGATGCAATTGCATTCTTTGTGGGTTTTTTAAAACTTGTGTCAGCTAGTCATAAAGTTAATTCTTGTGTTATAATAGAGTTTTAACTTCTTACACCTTTCTTTGTTATTTGATACTAGCTTAATTATCTAATCCAAATAGTACAAATTTCGGTCGGGACCCACAGTTGTGGACCTCGAAGAGTGCCTAACACCTTTTATTTGAGGTAATTTGAGCCCTTACCTGATCTTTGGTGGCGTTGACTAGTCAGACAGAGTTATTTGCAAATAGGTGCTCTAACGCACCCTTAAACCGTTAGGTGCGACTCTTCTTTTTTAATACTCATTTAAAAGATTTGTCACACGCCAAAACCTACTTTCGAGAGAAAAAGGGACGCGACAGTAAGGAGCAAAGAAGTTATCTCGAACGTTGTTTTCAAAACTCTGAGGTCTTGAAGTTTTAAAAGTCCTTTGAATTCTTGCTGAAAACCTAGAGCTTTTTGAAATTCTAGGTGTTAAACAATGTTCATGTAAAGTTTCTAACTTGAATTCATGGTAGCAATCTTACCTTAGATGGATTAGTGATACCCTAGGTCGTTCTTGCTCTCAAAAACCTCTCTACAATGCTGTAGAATAAAGTGGGCTTTCCTCTCCCCGAAATGCCTTTGATATTTGAGCATGGAGAATTGTTGTGCGTCGCACAACTATAGCGCCAGGCAAAATCTGAGACGTTTCCTAGATGTGCACCGCACAGCAACACTGGAATTTTCTGTGCTTTTACAGTGCTATGCGTGTGCGACGCACATGGCCTGTTCAATTTTGGGACATTTTATTTTGTCTGTTTAGAGTATTTTTAAGCCATCACATTGCTTGTACCAAGTCCTGTATCGCGTCAAATATTTGTTAACATCATCTAATCACACAGTTAACTTTACACGAGCTTTGAATTAGCTAAAACACGTACGGAGCGTTACAAAGACACCACCCATTCTGTGTGTTCAATTTTTGCTTGGGAACTGATTTTAATGGATGAATTCTAATAATTCCTCAACAATCCGCAGAAGGTAGCTGATTTTGAGCCTCCCTAATTGGATGGTGTAACTGATATCAATTTGTGCTAGTCATGGAAATCACCACACACTGTTCTTTGCTTTAAGGAGTTTAATGGAGTTATCAGTTATGTATAGTAATCGTGGGTATTGAAGATTATTCGATGAAATATTTGGTGCGTAAAAGATTTTCCATATGGTCGAGGATAAACAATGTATTAATCCTAAAGAAAATACTTATCCTATTTGAAATACACAGCACAAAGAACAAAAGAAAACATCCCCACAGAGAACTGAAAATAACAACTTTTTCAAACCCCGTACCTAGAGATATATAGAATGAAATATGACAAGGATTTAAGAAGATCGTAGGAGTTAGGATGCTCAATTATGTGTAGCACATGGCAGTTGTAATGGTGGGGACGGTGAGTTAACGGGCCAATGATGATTAATTTTAACTTTTATATAATTGCCGGTATAAAAGGATTTAAATAATCATCACTCATCAGTAATAAATGAAATTAATAACTTACATAATAAGGTGGATAATTTACTAAAAAAGACTAAAATGCACTGATAACATAAAATTATCTTACATTATCACAGTGCATTAGTCAAATCTAAAAAGTAATGTCATTCATTGCAGCACATGTTGCTCTTTCCAAAATGCCTTTTTTCAAGCCATTTTCCCCATTGAGCCACAGTTAACCACTTCTTGGTTGCAGACAATGAATAAAAGCCTACAATTCAACAACCTACAATTGAGATATGGAGAGGGTAGATTATATGAAGATCTTACCCTTACTCGGAACGATGAGAGAGACTTTTTTTTGAGAGACCCTCCATAATAGATCCTTACTAGCATCAATAACCATATAATATCAACACTGTAAGGGGTCGTTTGGTATGAGGTATAAGAAGGTATAGTGCTAGTAAAAAATATTAATATCACCTTAATACTTTGTTTGGTTAGCAAACCTGGTATAAGTTATCCCGGGATTGAATTTAGTACCGGAATAACTTATACCTTGTAGAGGGCAGGGTAATTAGTACCGAGATAACTTATACCTACTTCTTAGAAATCATGCAATTGTCATTTTTAATACAACATACTCCCTCCGCTCCAATTTATGTGAACCTGTTTGACTGGGCACGGAGTTAAAGAAAAAATGATGACTTTTGAAATTTGTGGTCCTAAACAAGTTAAAAGGGGCCAGAGTATTTGTGTGGTTATAAAAGCTTCTCATTAAGGGTAGAACTGTAACTTTAAGCTAAATTGTTACTAAATTTAGAATTGGGTCATTCTTTTTGGAACGGACCAAAAAGAGAATAGGTTCACATAAACTGAAACGGAGGGAGTACCAAACAGTGGATAAAAAACAATACTAAGATAACTAATCTCAACACAACTTATCCTACATAAATCGAATTCAAATCAAACGACCCCTAAAAGCCTACAATTCACTATCCATTAAACTAGACACTCCAAAGTATGGAGTATATTATAAACAAACAATAAAATACAAGAAGATGACACAAGGCCTTTGTTTCTTTCTAGCCTTTTGAGAAACCAGGCCACGCTTCCCCCATTCACTAACATGGAGAACCTTTAAAAATGTCAAAACTTCCCACTACAATTAAGTTCACACTCACTAACTCAAAACCTAAAAAATGAGACTCAAGAAAGGGGTATACATAAGAAAGAGAAAGATAAAGCATTAGACTATACTATATTTTACAGGGTGGGGTTTTAAACTTCATGGGCAATTGGGGTTTCTACCAGGACCTCCATAGTAAAAGTAATGACCCCAATCATCATTATCTCCTGTTTGAACATCATAGCAATTGGATTGATCTGTAAAGGAGCCAAGACTTTTGGGAGACTTGAGATTATTGGAGCTATCAACCACTTGAATGTTCCTGAAATAACTTGACTTGCCAAAACCTTCTTCAGGGAAATGACCACTGCCCATTTGTGTTGCAGTATGCTGACCATCTGGTTCTGAATTCACTACCTCCCCACCCCACTCAATCATTGAAGCACTGTCTGCTAAGTAGGAGAACAAGAATGATGGCCAATAACCTAAGACATAATCATTCCCAAATTGCATCCACCAATGCCCTTCTTTTGTATCCTACAAACAGATTTTCCAAATATAAAATGGCTTTACAGACAAACAACACGGCCAGTAATTTCCCAGTTCCCACAAGTGGTGTGTGGGGAGAGTAAGATGTACACAGCCTTACTCTTACCCTGGAAGGGTAGAGCGTAGAGAGGTTGTTTTTGATAGACCCTCGGCTGGAGAACGGATGGAAAAAAAATGGCTTTACAGACAAAATCAAAATATAGCAAAAGAAAACTCATGAGTTATTAATGGTGCTTTAACAACTTCGAGCAGCACAAAAATGTTTGACACTAATTCACAACTGATAAACCCCTATTTAGACAATATTTGGTTGAAGTTGACAAAATGAATGCTTGAAATTGATGTTGAAAATGAGTATTTGGAAGTCGAAGTTGTATTTGGATATGAATTTCACTTTGATAAAAGGTCTGCGATTTTGTGAGTGAGAACTTCATATTTCACTTGAAATGCTCCTTAAACAAGACAAAATGGTAAAACAGACATTAATTTGCAACTAAAATTCAACATATGCAAATAATGTATATCCAACCGCCTAAGAAGAGTAACCAAAAAGACTTCCTTTTATCAAACAGTTATTTTAAACTATGTTGCTCGGACTCTCCGAAAAAGTCGATGGATGCGTGTCGGATCCTCCAAAAATAGTGTAGTTTCGAAGGATCCGACACGGGTGCGGCAACTGTTTTAGAGAGTCCGCACAACATAGATTTTAAATAACGTGATCAGCGACTTTTACCAGATAATGATCATATGAATCTTGATAGCATCAATTTGAGTTTTTATTCACTTTATTTGGCAGTAGACAAAAAGGGCTTAAAACTTTGAAACTGGATTTACCTTCCAGATAAGAAGACTTATATCATATTGGGAATTTCTTAAGGCAGAAACAGGTGTGATGCTTGCTCCCATAGCTATTTCACTGTTGATCTGAATGAAACCCGAGCAGAGGAGGTTATAGCAGCCTGTGGCTTGATATGCATCACTCTGCAAATAGTTATAACAAGGCATTCAAAGCTTAGTAGCAACACTATGCTGGAAAAGGCCAGCTTAATTTCAAAACATCAGTAATTTTGTTACAAAACTTACAGTCCAGTAAGTGAACAGTCTCGTGTTATTGTCACCATAGAGGTTCGGGCTAACCTGAGATTATGCGTATACTTCTTCTATTAGACTCATGATTAGGCATACTATTTTACAGCATCAGTACTTCAATTTTGTTGTAACCTACAACAGTTAAACCTGTATCAAAGCAAATATACCTGCCAACCAGCTTCAATGCTGTTCAAATCTTGACCAAAAGAACCACCAAGTAACCAAATCTGAGACAAGCTGAACTCATTTGGCTGCTGTATTTTAGGTTCCCAAACATTAATAGTTGCCTTTGCTCCGTAATACTTGTCACCTTCAACATAAGCTATTGCATGCTGATCATCCATAAAACTCAATCAGAATTAACAAAGTCCAAAATTTCTCACACATAAAAAAGATCATAAGAAATCAAGAAACAAGTGTACATATGGGAAGTAATCATGGATTCCTATGGTTAGCCCTTAATTATGCTGCTCGGATCCTCCAAAAATGAATAACTATTAGAGGATCCAACATGCACCAGGTGGCATTTTTTAAGGATACGAGCAACATATGTCCTTTATGATGGTAAAAACATGCACCTGGTGGCCGCTCTGATTGATGAAGTCAGGATCTGACGACCTTGGCTTAGGAATGTTCCTATGCTTCTTCTTTCCATATCTTTTCACTGAACTCGCCCTTAAAACATCCTCTTTCTTTGTTCTCCTTACTGGAATCGTGTCTTCGGGACATCTTCCATTCATATGCCACAATTGAGTTAATGGTTTTGTTCTTTCTTTAGACCCCGCGGACATCTTATTTTCGTCGTAAAGCCCTTCTGGATGATAGCGAGGCCTCATCTGAGCATTGTAAAAATACACAATACAAAATTATCAAGATATTTTAAACAGCAAAGTAAAGTTACACAATAATTCTGAAATAGTACTGGTCCTTTTCTTTTAAGAGTAAGAAAAAGAACCTGGATTTTGTGATCTTTGAGGAATGGGTGGTCAAAAGCTGGCTGGTGAGAGATGTGGACACAGTCAATGATATCTCCATCTGGGCTCTGTTCAATCATTACATTCACAACATCAATATTCTACATTAATGTAATGATTTTTTTTTTCACCCAGAATCAAATATACTCCATTAAACAAAGGAAAGTGCTCTATTTAAGAATCTGGATGAAGTAATCTCAATTGCATCCAATAACAAAGGACTAAGATTTGAAAATTACACAGAAAAAAAACAAGACAACTCTAGCCCCTTCCGCCCCCTCCCCTCCAACACACACACACACAGAGCGAGTTCAGCATTCACTAAAGAAGGGGGGGGGGGGGGGGGTAAGAAAATAGTAAAGACAACTAAAATCTACTAACAAATTATTAGCTGAGTAAATAAAGTACAAAACTGAAACAAAAAAGGAAAAAAACAAAACTCAAAACAATAACACGGAGTACTATTCTTCTTTTATTAGTGCACATTACTTTTCTCTAGCTATGAAATATAACTCAAATCTCAAAAACCAAACAAGATAATAATGAGCATTTCAACTTAGCAAATGTAGGGATTTACCTGAATGCTTTTAATGGGAGGTTTATTGAGCCTTTTCAAGTGTTTCTCTACCTCAAGCTTCTGTCTGGCGACTGATGATAGTCTACCGGCGCAAGATAGCGAGATTAGAGAACCCCAGAAATAAAGCAAGAACAAAGTTACTCTAACTGCTCCTTTCCTCCTTCTCTGACTGCTGCTAAAATGCACAGCAGTTGCCATTGTTTAGAAAAACACAATCCAACCAACGAAACAAGCAAAACCCAAGTGAAGCATGGGCTAAAATGAGCAGTTCAGAGTTCAAAGTCGTTCCGCCATAACCCGCAAATCAGCAGAGAGAGGCAAGAATCTCCCTAAACTACACCCAACACGCGGCTTAGCCTACGCACCCTTCCCTTTCGACTTTTTCCTCAAAGAAGCGCTCTCAAGTCAAGTGTCTCGGACAGGGAGAGTGAAAGATTTGACGTTTTCTTTCCTCTCTTTTACTTTATCGAAAACTCCAATAAAATTGCAGTGTGGCGGGACTGTCCATTTTTGTTTTTTATATGCTAATCTATCACTCAAATATTATACTATTTCCTTTCTTTCATTTATATTATAGAGTATATACTTTTCAATTTATGATATGCTTTAGATAAAAATTTCATAAATTTTTTTTATTTAAATTTCATGTCTAATCAAACACCCGGCATTAGGGACGGAGGGAATACTGCTATTGACTCTTCCCATATTTATGGAATGATCCCTGGATTTCGAATAATAATAGTTTTATTCCTAAAAAACTTTGTGCCAATAAAAATATTAATTTAAAAGTTTCAGAGTTAATTGATAAAGAAGAACACACATGTAAAATACAATATTTTTTCACTAATTTGAGCCAAATGATGTGTATACAATATTATCTATTCCTATTTCTACCGCAAGAATAATAGATAAATTAATACGGCACTATACAAAATCGAAAATTATGAAGTTAAATTAGGATACCATTTAGCAAAGCAAATATTTATTAAGAACTCTAATAATAGATTAGATGCGCAATCTAGTTGTCATTCTTTCCTAAATTGTTATGGAATTCTCTATAGAGATTAGGAATTAAAAATAAGCTTAAGCATCTTCGTAGAAAATGTATAATTAATTCCTTACCAGTAAGTAGTAATATTGCTAGGAGAATATCAAGTATGGAGAGAACATGTAAGATTTGTGGTACTAAAAACGAGGATGTTGAGCATATGATGTTTAGATGTCCCCGCTCTCAACTAGTACGGAACTAAATCCTAGAAATTAGCCTGACTTGGACAAAATTAATGATTTTTCTGTTTGGTGGTATACTTTGATTTCTAATACTAGATAATACCCTGAGTCAATAAGAATTATTAAATCTAAGTGTTAACATTATGTGGCAAATATGAAAAGCTAAGAATGCATAATCATGAGAGGTTAGAACCGATTAATATTATTTTTAAGTCATTATTTGATTATCATGAATGTAAGGATATTTTAGATACTTGTTCATCTACTTCTCCTCAAAATGGGACTTGCTTAGCGGCCTAACTAACAAACCACCAAAATGACATATTATTATTTATTGATGCAAGTTAACATGTGGATGCTAGACGTGCAAGTATTGGTGTTGCGGCTATTGGATAACCTTGGAAAACTGCTTCATGCCCATGGATCCCCAGTCCATTTTGTGAAAAAAACCATGATAGCTAAAGTACTTGCTGTAAGAAGGCTCTTGGACGGGCACTTATGAATGGTTGGAAGAAGGTGAAGAACCTATCAGATGCAAAGATTGTTATTGACACGATTCGAGAAAAAATTACTACTTCATAGAAGATAGAAATGATTTGTGAAGATATTTGGAAGCTCTCAACTTCGTTTGATCATGTAAACTTTCTTTATATTCCTAGGAATCTAAACAAACTAATACATACTTTAGCTAAGTTTTCTCTTACTTTATCGAAGGAGGTATCTTGGCATAACCTTTTCCCAAGTTGGATTGTAAAGAATGGACACCTTTGTTCAACCCATTTATTCTATGCATTAATATAATACATACCTTTGAAGGGGAAAAAAGGGAAAATTGTCGAATATACATCTCTACTTTAAGATATTGTCTATATTGAACCTTGATTATATTATTCGGACAAATTTACCCTTTCCATTATACTATATGGTCAAGTTTACCCCTATAATAAGTAAACTTTTAAAAATTAGTCCATTAGGTGATCCAAAATCTCCCAAATCATTTTAATTAAGTCACTGATTCTTTTTCTTGGTCCACTATTATTTTTGAAATAATTACCATTTACCTGCTTTCAGAATTGAAGAAAAACAAAGAAAAAATCTTAAACAATACAATCATTACCAAACAAAGTATAGTAAATTGAAAAATCTAAATTACGTAGCTTGTCTAAATTCTAAAAGTATTTATAATATCCCAATTTTAATATATTTGTTGCACCAAAAATATGGAGACGTTACAAGTATTAGTGATTGAAGCTGAAGTTCCTCAAAGACTATTCATTGTCGAATTGAACTTTGCTTTACTCAAATGCCTGCACATTGTGTACTCTTAAGTTAGTCGAGCGAACTCTATACTAACCAGACAATGACAAAATATATTTGAATATACATGTACATACATGATGGCCAACTGCATATAATACACAATAAATATACCTACTGAATTCTACGGTGTGTATATGAACAGAAAATAAATAAAAAAATTCAATCAATCCCCACTCATTATTACAAGAAAAGAAGTGGGTGCATTGGTAAATAAAAATATTCATCAATAATTTGTATAGTCTAGTAACTTTAGCATTCACATCAATAGTATTTTCTGAAAATAGTAGAGCAGGAAGAATAACATGTGATTTAAATAAAAAGAATTTGGGAGATTTTGGATTACTTAACAGATCAAGGGGTAACTTTTTTAATGTTTGCTAATGATACGGGTAAATTTGGCCAGATAGAATAATGATAGGATAAATTTGACCGAATAATATAACGAAGGTTAAATATAGATAATATTGGAAAGTTGGATATATTTGGCCTTTTTCCAAAAAGAAAAATATAAAAGAGAAGGAAATGAACGAGAGGAGAGAATGCACAAAAAGATTCACAGTATGGTATTCCCTTTTTGCCATTTTTCTTCAAAAGTATTGAACCATTATCATTTTGAAATTTGCCCCTCCGTTCACATGTTTCAAGATTTGGTGGAATCTTTTTTTCCCTCTTTGAACCTTTTCCTTTTCTTTATTACTTATTTTGAGCGAAGCATATAGAATCTAATATTAGATTTTCTGCATCTATCATTAGTATGAAAGATCGAAAAGGAGTTGGATGGATCAGACAAAAATGGAAGAGTCAATATTTTTTTCCAGGTTTTTAAAATCCAAATTTATTTTTAGGAATTTTTTAAAATTAAACGTCATTAGAGATATTTTATCCGTAAAAATTGAGAAACTACTGAAGATGTGAACACTCTACAAACCCTAAAAAGCTTTTTCCTCGTGGTGTTTGGTTGAATTCTCTTTCCCGAAATTTTCTTGAAACTAAAAACTTTTCTTAACCGTATTTTTAAAACAAACCCCACCACTGGCCAGTGAGTAACGTTTGGGCTTTTAAAACTTTGAATATTTATAATAAAGAATCTTTTTAGAGCTTTAACAAATGGTAACATAATTTCGACGAGAATAACCAGAATAAACAATCTCTTTTCTCGACATGAATGATCTCTCTTTATGTTAGTCATATTTGAAGGTATAAAGAAACCTTATTCAGAACGAAGAACGCACTTTGAACCAACGAAAACATATCAAGTTATTCTATAAATTTGGTAAAATATTCGAGAGGTATCATATGTCATAATTTACTAATTACGGATTTATATACAATTTTTTTTCTTGCACTTGATTCTTTTATGTTACCTCGAGTCGTACTTAAGCAAGAAAATCTATATATCTATATATAAATATAAAGTTGGGAATTAAAATAGTGATGTGGCACCTCCAAACCAGCATCTATATTTATCTTTTTTCCTGGTTTTTTGAATTTTCATCATTATTTCAATACAATCTCAATTATTAAAATGCTTTCCCTATTCATAATTATCATGAGTCTTAAACGAGGGAAGAGGAGGAAATTTTGGAATTGAATTACATCCTCCCCTACATACGTTAATTATTAGTCTTAAATAAGGGGAGAGGAAAAGATTCAATTTAATTGGGCAAATAAACAGCTTTAATGACTTAAAGAAAAAAATGCATAAAATAAAGCTGGTAAGGAAGTATAGTATTCTAAATTAGAAACGACTTGTCCGTTGAATCCTCACTCTTATTTTTCTTCAATCCAAAAAAAGTTCTTTGTATTATTTTTCAAACTGTTATTAGAATTAATGAATAATTATGAGTAGTAAATAGTATTTAATTTGATATTTATTTGTTGTTCTTCCAATTCTCTACTCGACCATTCAATTTCCAATCCAACTATATATAATGGTCTCTGGTTGCATACCAAATACATTGTGGTGAGTTTTCAATTCCTTTTTCATCTTAATAGTATTATGTATTACATGTTGAAATTAGAGTAAAAATCAAATATTTCAACAATTATTCATGTATCCATATTATACATGTACTATATTGATTTATATAGGATATGGAGGAGACTACTTCATTGATAGTGATGATAATATTAGAAATATCTTTCTATCAAATTTCACGAGCTGGTGATGAAGTTTAGCGAACTTTTATGTGAAGTTGATTCAATATTACTTTGTAGTTTGTATTTTTTTTCAAGTGTTTTTGTTATTTTGTTTGTGTCTATTATATATGGATCATCATGGGGGTTGTAATGGTGATCGTGTTGTCACAAATATTAATTTTGTGATATTTTGCTTTTCTATGGAGTGGAAAATATATTATAAAAGTTCTTATACTTTATTGGATTTTACTAGGAGATTACTGGCCGTTGTGTGAATAATAATTTGTATGTAATTTACAGAGATATAATATGGCATTTCTCCAAAATTAATGACCAATTATTTTATCATTTTTTGCATTTTTCTCTTATTATGTGATTTATGGAGATATAACGTGGCACTTTTCTAGAGCTAAAATGATCAATTATTCTTATCAGTTTTTGGCATATTCGCAATTAAAATTATATAACAATTTTAATTTTATCCTCCCTTTATTTAAGGCGTACATATAATAACTCCAAAAATTAATTGGCTGCGGTAAGAAATTTTAAAAAAGTTCCCCTCCTTCCGATTTATGCATAGTAATAATTGTCAAGAGAATAAATTTTATAAGGCATATTGAAATAGGAAAGAGAACAAAAAAAGGAAAGAAAGAATAAAAAATTGTAGAAGTATAGACAGGGAAGAAAATAGTAGAGTGTTTAGGGAATTAAAAAGGAAAGAAAAACAAGATCAATAAAAGGAAAAACAACTAGGAAAAATTGTAAATGACTTGAGTTTAACCAATGGATTTTCTTTTTTATTTTTAGTTTCTTTATTTTCCTTTCATGTTTATTAAAAGTTTTACTATTTAGTGAAAAGAAAAAAAATCAAATGCGTATCTAAGTACATATTCATGTATATTAAAAATCAAGTATTAAAACCATATGCGTACAAGCCACATACAAACAACAAACCTCCTTAATATTTTTATAAAAAAATCTGATAAGAAGATAGATTCATTAAGCTCAACTTCTAAATAATATTTGTAACTTAATCAATATATAGAATAATTTCTAATATGTATTTAAATAAAAAAACAGTTATCTCTAATATTTGGATTGAATTATAATAATCATTTTGTTCAATGACTCTTATTGCAATCGCGCGAAGCGCGGACAAGTTCTCTAGTATTTAAATAAAGATGGTTTCTTAGTTCATTTTGTATCCTTTCATTCAACTAAATTATTAAAATAATAATAATAATAATAATAATAATAATAATAATAATAATAGCAATATTTATTCCTCAGATCAACCAACCTTGAAATTATTGCACTATTTCCAACTTCAAGCGTTTTACTTTCAAATTTAAGCTAATGTTTTATTAGAAGAATATGTACACACATGACGGGTCCGGAATCAAAATGTGGTTATTTTGAACATGTAGAACAATAATAGGTGGGGGAAAAAAAGAGTACAAAAGTATGTATAACGCCCAAAAACTGGGCGCTATACCTTAACGGTAATTTTTGCCGTTAAGGTATAGCGCCTAGTTTTTGGGTGTTATACA
>ML296690.1:18151-31758 GCA_005239495.1 Nicotiana undulata
ATAACGACCAAGGTTGGTCGCTATTTTTGGTCAAACGGTCAAAACTAATTTAGAGACCAAAAATAGCGACCAACTTTGGTCGCTATTCTTAAAAACAGAGACAAAAAATGGGTCCCCCCCTCCCCCATTTTTCATATTTTCTCCCCAAAATTTCCCCAACCCTCTCTTTCCCTCCCCTTCTCACCTGACCACTCCCCTCGCCGGACCACTGCTGCCGCCGCCTTGACTCGCCGGAAACTTCCCCACTGCCCCCTCCTCTCTCCTCCTCCACCTAAAAACAAGGTAGGTTTGAATTATTTCTAGTATTTGTTTCAATTATTTCAACATTGTAGTTTATTATTTCAATTAGTGTTTCAATTTGTTTGAACATTGTATTTTATTGAGGATTAGGATTTAGGTCTTGTTTTAATTAGTGTTGTTAATTAATTTTATTAACTAATTAGTTTAATTAGTGTTGAATTGAAATTTTAGGATATGAATTGAAATTTTAGGATATGAATTGAACTTTTAGGATATGAATTGAACCTTTAGGATATGAATTGAACATTTAGGATATGAATTGAACTTTTAGGATATGAATTAAAAGAATTGGATATGAATTGAAATTTTAGGATATGATATGAACCTTTAGGATATGGTTTGAGCCTTTAGGATATGAATTGAACTTTTAAGATATGAATTGAATTTTTTGGATATGAATTGAAATTTTAGGATATGATATGAACCTTTAGGATATGAATTGGACTTTTAGTCTATGTATTTGAATTTTAGTTTATAAATTGAAAATTTTGGATATGAATTGAAATTTTAATTTATGAATTGAACTTTTTTGATATGAATTGAATCTTTTTTATATGAATTGAAATTTTTGTGTATGAATTGAAATTTTAGGATATGAATTGAACTTTTAGGATATGAGGAACTTTTAGAATATGAGTTAAACCTTTAGGATATGAGTTGAACTTTTAGGATATGAGTTGAACCTTTAGGATATGGAATTAATTAACTAAAAAAAGATTAGGATATGAATTAACTAAATTAATTTGTTCTTGTTTTATTTGTATATATGGAACATCGTACTTGGATGTACAATAGGAATTATCCTAATCGGCGGGGATTGCGGGAGGATTTTGTAGAAGGGGTTGATGACTTTATTAGACATGCAATGGAACTTCCACCATACCAAAGTGAAGGATTAATTAGGTGCCCTTGTGTTAGGTGCGACTGTATGATGTTTGGAAAACCGGAGGAAGTTAAACTTCATCTTTATAGGAAAGGATTTATAGCGAATTACTTTGTGTGGACTAATCATGGAGAGTCTGATGGTAGCAATGGGAGATTTTATAACATGGTTGCGGGTGAAAGTAGTAAGTCAGTGGAGAATACAAATCGTGATTCTAGAATGCATGACATGGTTGCAGATGCTTTTGGGATGCAATTTGAGGGTGAGCCCAATGAAAATGTTGAACAAACCCCTAATGATGACGCAAAATGTTTTTTTGAACAGTTAGAGGAAGCTAGTCGTCCTTTAAAGGAAGGAAGTCCGCACTCTGAGCTGTCTGTTGCAGTTAGATTACTAAGTATAAAATCTTATTAGAATATTTCTCAAGCAGCCATGGACTCTTTCATTGACCTTATGAGTGAACTAGTTGACCCTGATATCAACTTACCTGGTGATTTCTACAAGGCAAAGAGATTGGTTTCTAAGTTAGGACTTTCGCCAATGAGAATTGATTGTTGTGAAGATGGTTGCATGTTATATTATAAAGATGATGCAAATTTAAACAATTATAAATTTTGTGACAAGTCTCGTTTCAAGAGGCTTTCCAGCGGGAATATGGTCGCTATCAAGGCGATGCATTATTTACCTCTTATACATAGGTTAAAGAGGTTATATGCTTTGATGAGTTATGCTTCTCATATGAGATGACACTTTGAAAATAGAAGACCACCTGGTGTTATGTGTCATCCTTCAGATGGAGAGGCTTGGAAGAACTTTGATAGAACATATCTAGATTTTGCTAGTGAACCGAGGAACATTTGGTTAGGTCTGTGTGTGGATGGCTTCACTCCTTTTTCTGTATCTACGACACCATATTCATGCTGGCATGTCTTTCTTACACCTTATAATCTACCACCCGAGTTGTGCATGACTAGTCCATATATATTCTTAAATTATATTATCCCTGTTCCCTGTAATCCGAAAAGTTTGATTGATGTATATTTGCAACATTTGATTGATGAGCTAAAACAATTGTGGTACGATGGTGTTGAAACACATGACATATCAACCAAGCAGAATTTCAATTTGCGTGCTAATTTAATGTGGACAATTAACAATTTTCCTGCGTATGGAATATTGTCTAGGTGGATGACTGCTGGTAAACTAGCTTGTCCTTACTGCATGGAAAATAGTAAAGCGTTCACTTTGAAATATGGCTGAAAGCAATCATGGTTTGATTGTCATCGTCAATTCTTGCCTCCTGATCATTAGTTTAGAAGGATGAAAAGTGCATTCAAAAAGAATAAAATGGAGTATGATCCTCCACCTCCGATACTATCAGGTGAGGAAATTTGGGAGAGGGTCCAGAACTTCAGTAAAGTTACTGAAATTCCACCTTATAAATTCCCCCAATACAGTGTTACTCATAATTGGACGAAACAGAGTATATTTGGAGGTTGCCTTATTGGAAGGATAATCTTCTCCGTCACAACCTTGATGTCATGCATATTGAGAAGAATTACTTTGACCATTTGTTCAACACAGTGATGGATGTTAAACGTAAGACAAAGGATAACCCAAAGGCTAGAATGGACTTACAAGAATATTGCAAGCGGCCTTAATTATACTTGCAGACAGAAAACAATGGTAAGATATTCAATCCCAAAGCAAGTTACACATTCACTTTGGAGGAAAGACGGAAAATTTGTGATTGGGTAACGAAATTGAATATGCCTGAGGGTTATGCATGGAATCTTGGGGAAAAAGTTGATATTGAGGTAGGGAAGTTGAGCCATTTGAAAAGTCATGACTGTCATGTTTTCATGGAGACCTTAGTGCCTATTGCATTTTGTGGTTTGTCTGAAAGAATCTGTAAACCCATCATAGAGATTAGTTTGTTTTTCAAAGACTTGTGTTCTTCCACATTAAGGGAAGAAAACCTACTCCGGATGGATCAGAACATTCGTGTAACGTCTACTAAGATGGAAAAGATATTTCCATGTGGTTTTTTTATGTGATGGAACACCTTCCAATCCACCTTGTACACGAGGCACAACTTGGAGGGCCTATTCAATACAGATGGATGTATCCCTTTGAGAGGTAATATTATAAGTTTCATGTAATTTTCTGTTTTATTTGAATGTTCTTGGCTAACCTGAAATTATGTAGGACAGTTGGCAAATGCAAACAATTTGTTAAGTAGAGGAAGGATTGAAGGATCTATATGTGAAGCTTATCTTGCTTAGGAAACTTCTCATTTTTTGCTCTTATTATTTCGAGAGTAAGGTGAGATTTGCTAGGAATAAGCCCAATAGGAACACGGTCGAATGTGTGAATGATCCATTATATCTTCCTATGTCCATATTCAATCAACCATGCCGATGTTCTAAGGATGTTAGAAAGAGAAGTTTGAGTGACATGGAGTACAAGTCAGCTACACTTCATGTGTTACTAAATTGTCCCGAAGTTGTACCATTTCTCAAGTAAGTATTGATTTAGTAGTTATCAAAATATAAAACTTTAATGTGATTACATCTCAATGAAACTACTAAAAATATTTGATGTGTCACAGTCACTTCGTGGGTCAATTTGGCCATGATGTTGTATATACGGGATTTGATACGTGGTTCAAATAATTTGTAAGTTTATCCATATAATATTCTAACACTATGTAGATAAACAATGTTTGGAAGTTACGCTAACTTATGAATCTTTTTAACAATATGTAGGTAAATGATCCAAATAATGGTGTAAATCAATTTTTGAAAGATATATCTTGGGGACCTGGGCTTCAGGTCACAACAATGTCTAAGTACGTTGTGAATGGTTATAAGTTTCATACAGAGGATTGCTCTAAAAATAAAAATAGCAACAACAGTGGGGTGTGGGTTCAAAGAGGTGATGGCAACCAAGTGGGAGATATTGATTATTATGGTGTGCTCAAAGAAATAATTGAACTAGAATATTCAGGTTGGCCATATAAGAAATTGATACTCTTTAGATGCAAATGGTTTGACCCACATCCAACAAGAGGTACAATAGTACACAACCAATACAACATAATTGAGGTTAATCATACGAGGAGGTATGATCGCTATGATCCTTTCATAATTACACATAATGTTAGGCAGACAAGCTCCTTATCCATTACGGCGGAATAAGTCTGATTGGTGGGTTGTAATTAAAATTAAGCCTGTAGGTAGAGTGGAAGTCGAGAATGTGTTAGATGTTGCTTATCAAAACGATATCTCCAGTGTTCACCAAATAGTGGACAAAATTTTAGAAAATGATTTGGAACATCCTGCACACATATTGGAAGAAGTTGATATAGATGAAGTAACAATTATAGAAAATGAGGAAGAAGAATCAATTGATGAAGCTCAAACTAGCGAGGAAGAAGAATTCTCAGACGAGGAACAATACGTCGATGAGCTTTAAAAAGTTGGTTTCTTTAATAACTCTCATTTTATAGCTAGTTTCTTAAATGTTTCAATCTAAATATGTATTATATTATGCAGATGACAGGCAAGGGTCAAGGTAATGATGACCCTAGTGGTTCTCAGGGTCGAGGAAAGGCTAGGAAGGGAAAGAGGAGAGTAGAAGATAATCCTCTATCTTTTCCACCCTATTCAGAGATGTCGTTGCCTGCGCCTATGTCTTATCCTCCACCTGATGGCTATTATGAGGCGCCACAACATCACCAGTCCTACATCTTTGTGCAGACACTGGGTCTTTCATCACATAGCCATATGACTGTACGTCCGTCATACAGTCCAACTGCCTCACGACCACATGGATCACATTCATCTGTGTCACAACCACGGGGGTCACAGCCATCAGTATCACAGCCGCTTGCGGTCGATCCAGCTATGTCGCAGTCACAGGGATCACAACCATCTTCATCAGCGACTCCATCTATTTCAGCCCTTCGCCTGCAAGATAGTAGCTCTGACCCCCCTAAACCTTCCACACATGCCTTTAATGTAAAAGTTTCGGACGGTGATGCTGATGATGACGAGGAGGTGCATTATGATCAGTATGGCAGGATCATCATAGTCCCTGAGGGTGATGGGTAAGAGTAATTTGTTATTTTTACGTTTATTGTTTTGTACAGTTTGTACTAAGATATTAATGTGTTTTTTTTGTTTAATTGCAGGTTTATCCCGAGTAATATTACTACGAGGATAATTACCAAAGCCACCAGAAATCTTTATGATGCCCTTTATACGAGTTGGAGCGAATTCCCATTCTCACTTAAGGAGCAAAGTTTCAATGAATTTAAGGTATAAATGTTCTTTTAAGCAGTATAATTATTTATATTTATGATATTTCCATATAATATTTAACTTTTGAAATATAGATCAAGTGTGTGGGGGAACACCACTATAGCGTTGAAGTGGCTGCAAATTTTAATCTCAAAGCTCGGAAGCGGTTGTCACATAGTTTCTCCTTAGCTAGACAGTTCAACTAGAAGCCTGGCTGGTTGCTTCAATATTTATGGGAGGATTTGCAAAGGCAATGTCTTACCGCAACCTTCTTACAGAAGAGAGAAAAAGGAAAGAAAGCTCGCGCATCCGAGAAGGGAGGCTCCTTGCACACTGGAGGTGCGATCAGTCAAGGGACAATAAAAAGAAGATTGGTACGTAATTGATTAATTTATTTTAATTTTCAAAGTATATCTATTCTGTTTATTAACTAAAATTTATGAGTTTTCAGGAAAAGAAGTTGGGGCGTCCAATGAAGCAAGATGAGCTATTAAAGGAGACTCATATTGTCAAGAAGAAGAAAGATACGAATCAAGAAAGGTGGGTCGAGGGCCGAGCCTTGATTGTACATGTAAGTTTTCACTTTTCATTAAGTATTTTGATTTACTCTTATATAAATTTTGAAATACTAATTCAATGCAATTTTTCTTATAGGGTAGCTTCACAGCTGACGTGGAGGAATTCATACGCAGTCACCCACCTAATGAGTCGGGCGAGACAATCCAACTTTCGGACGAGGATGCTGAAAGAATATGGATGGAGGCTGCTGGCGGTGCAAAATGGGGGAAGGTATACGGGCTTCCTACTAAGAAGTTCCATCGCTATCACTGTGGAATTCAAGGAATAGGGACTTCCTCGCAACGCGAGCAACTAGATGGGGAGAGCCTCTCCGCTATGCGGAAGACTGTGACAAAGCTCACAAGAGAGATAGAAGCGGCCAAGGAAAGAGAAAAGCTTAGAGATGCTCAGTAAGTTGGCATGCAAGCTCAGCTCAAAGCTCTCCTAGCTTCTGGAGGTTTTCCGATTCCCCAGTCTCGCGAGTCATCGCCAGAGGCTCAACTTGAACGCGAGCATTCCTTCCGTCCTCCCCGTGCTACTTCCTCCCATTCTCCCCGTGATCGTTCTTCTCGTCCTCCACAAAATGACCCTTCTCATTACCGTCTTGATAATGAAGATTCATCAGACGGTGATTATAATGATGTTGAATGAAACAGTCATTGAGTACTTTTATATACTTTGAACTAGACAATAGAACTTTGGTCGATTTTCGAATGGGCTTGTAATAAGTGTTAACTTAGTTTTGTTAGTTTAATGTGTTAGTTCTATTGAACTTTATACTTTGTTGGTTTTAATGCTGGTTTTAATTTTGGTTTTAATGTTGTTGTTGTTGTTGGTATTGTTGTTGTTGTTGCTTGTAATAGGATTTGGTATGCTGGCAGGTGGTGTAACTGCCCAAATAATACCCAGAAAAGCGACGACCAAGGTTGGTCGCTAATAAACCCAGATTTCCAGAATAGCGACCAACTTTGATCACTACATTCAAGATTTTAAAATATTATATTTTAAAATACGTTGGTCGCTATTCTATTAAAATATTATTTTTTCTGCCAATTGGCGACCACTGTTGGTCGCTTATGTATTAAAAAAATTAAATTGTTGAAATTAGCGACCAAGTTTGGTCGTTTTGTTTAAAAAGAAAAAAATTCTTTAAAAAGCGACCAACTTTGGTCACTATATTCCAGATTTTAAAATATTATATTTTTACAGACCAAAGTTGGTCGCTATATTTTGTATAATAATAAATAAATAAATAACGTAATTTAAAAATAGAGACCAACTTTGGTCACTAAATTTATATTATTAAAATATTAAAGCGGTCAAAGTTGGTCGCTATATTGTTTACCCGGAATATTTGGTCTTTTCACGTCGTATGAATCGAACAAACTCTGGACAAGTCGTGGAGTCCAAAGCTCCACCAAGATGAACACCTTCCTTCAACAAAAGTAAAAACTCTCTCTCTTTTTTTCCACAACTTTAACCTCACTTTATAGAAACACTCTACAATTATTTTTTCATCCCACAAAATAGAAGAATGACTCCTATTTATAGGTGTAGGAATTCTTTCTTGAATTAAATTGGAAGAAAGTGGGGTAATAAGTTATGACATCATGGAGAACATGGATAACTAGTGGTAGAACATGAGAGAAGAGTTACAAAAAAATTATGGCCACTTTCTACATCATGGAGTAGTGGGAGTTATAGGAGTTATGGCCATTTTCTATATCATGGAGTAGTGAGAGTTATAAAAATTTATTTAATAATATGCAATTACACTAACATTCCCTCACTCATTTTAATATTAAAATATATATGAGAGTTTACCAGTTGAAGGGAGACAATCATGCATAATGAAGGTGTGCTCTGCACTGAACCTCCACTTAGCAAAACAACGATCTTTACTCCAGAGTCAGTAGTGGTCAGACTTGAACTATGACTGCTTTAGGGAAATAAAATAATATTGCTTACACATAATAATCAAGGTGTTAACATGATATTTATTAGCCAGCACATTACGACCTTGTGCTATCTCGGTTTAATGAGTGTTTTTTAGAACAAGCCCAATTCTCATAGGAAACGACCTACTTCCACACTCACATAGGTGAAAATCTGTCAAGGGTGCTCCTGTAACTCTAACACCCCACTCATACGAGCTACAGATTTTCCATTAAGAGTTAATTAAACTCGACCTCGCAAATCATTACAGGATAAATGCACCCACACCATATGGATGGAATAATAATAAAAATAGTGCATTTTAAACCAAGCCATCATATGGTTCGTTCTTCCCATTGAACCTGGTTATAGGATCTCTAGTCCCTAGGTTGGGTTTCCTTCTATATGACTTATGAGCTTATGGGCTTTAATCATCCCCCTCGATGTACTCCAGACCCTTTCTCTTGCTAAGGCCTTAGTTAGTGGATCTGCAAGATTATCACAAGATTTAACATAGTCAACATTAATGGTACCGCTTGTCAAATATGATCTCATATACTATATTTTCTCCTTATAGGTATGAATTTACCGTTGTAATAACGATTTTGTCTCTACCAATTACGGCAGTGCTATCACGATGAATTAAAATAGGAGATTTCAAAATAAGGAATTTGAAATAATAAATCTCGCAACCAATTCGCTTCCTCACTGGCTGAAGCTAAAGCAATTAGCTCAGCCTCCATAGTAGAGTTAGCAATTATTGTTTGCTTTTTCGATTTCCAACAAATAGCACCTCAAAGTAAAAATATAACGTGTAGTAGAATAGGAATCACTAAATAAAGTGTTCTAATATGCATAAGAAAAGCCTTCGAGTACAACATGATATTTTTTATAAAATAAGCCATATATTTTTGTACCAAGTAAATACCTCATAACTCTTGTTATGGCATGTCAATGTTCTTTATCTGGCTTGCTTGTAAACCTGCTAAGTACTCCTACTGCGAAAGCAATGTCAGGACGAGTACAGTCAGTCACATATCTCAAGCTTCCAATTAGGCTAGCATATTCCATTTGATTTATCATATCATTTTCACTTTGTATAGGAAATAAGTGAACACTTGAATCAAAAGGGGTTACAACATGTTTGCAATCAATAAAATTATATATTTTTAAAATTTCTCAACATAATGTGACTGGTCAAGGAAACTTCCATCACACGTTCTAGTAATCTTCATTCCAAGAATGAAATTTGCCTCACCCAAATCTTTCATGTCAAAATTGCTACTAATCATGCTTTTAGTTTCTCCAATAACATTCATGTTAGAGCCAAAAATTAATAAATCATCAACATAGAGGCAAACAATTACATGTGAATTATTCCAAGATTTATGATATATTGCACTTATCACACTCATTTGATTTAAAACCATTTTCAATCTTGCAGGAATTAAATATTTCAAGCCATATAGGGATTTAGTAAGTTTACACACTTTACTTTCTTGGCCAGCTTCTATAAAACCCTCAGGTTGATCCATATAAACTTCTTCATTTGGGTCCCCATTTAAAAAAGCAGTTTTTGCATCCATTTGATGAATATGTAAATAAAAAATTGCAGCAATAGTAATTAAAAGTCTAATAGATGTAATTCTAGTTACCGGAGAAAAAGTATTAAAAAGTTCTAGGCCTTCTAGTTGCTTAAAACCTTTAGCAACTAACCTAGATTTATACTTATCAACGTATCCATCCGATTTAACTTTCTTCTTAGGATCCATTTGCACTCAATTGTTTTACAACCTGGTGGTAAATCAACCAACTTCCAAGTTTTATTAGAAATTAGTGATTCCATTTCATCATTTATAGCCTCTTTCCAAAAGATAGCATCAGGTGATAATAAAGCTTCTTTTAAAGTAAGAGGGTCATTTTTAATATTAAAAACATAAAAATCAGGACCAAAATCTTTTTCTATTCTAGCTCTTTTACTTCTTCTTAACTAAAACACATCATTTTCTTCATTTTGCAAAATAGAAGTAGAAGAACTAGGCATAAACAAAAAATTATCTTTATTTCTTTGACCCCCACTATTTCTAGATTCAAATGGAAATTTATTTTAATGAAATATAGCATCACTTGATTTTATAATTATATTCTTTTCAAGATTTAAAAATCTATAGGTTGTACTATTAGAAAACCAAGAAAAGTACAGTGGCAACGTTTTTACCCAATTTTATAATTTTAGGATCAGTTAGCCTAACACATGCTAAACAAAACTTTCTGATAACCCAAATTTGACTTGTAATTTTTTCACAACTCAAATGGTGTCAATTTTTTTTTTTTATGAGGCACCCTATTCAACATATAACATGCAGTCAAAATAGCTTCACCCCACAAATTTAAAGGTGCATTTGACTCAATAAGCATGGCATTAGTCAACTGTACCAAAGTTCTATTTTTTCTTTCAGCCACACCATTTGATGCAGGAGAATAAAGTGGACTAATTTCATGAATTATTCTCAATGATCTCACAAAAGAACTAAATTCATTAGAATCATTTTCACGGCCTCTATCACTTCTAATTCTTTTTATTTTTTTACCAAATTGATTTTCCACCTCGAGATAATTTTAAATTTTTTCAAATGCATCACTTTTATTTTTCATCAAATAAACATACGTGAATTTAGAGAAACCATCAACAAAAGTGATAAAATATATATTTTCTCCACGGGTTAAAATTCCTCCAAGTTCACAAATATCAGTGTGAACTAATTCTAACAATTAAGATTTTCTTTCAACTTGAAATGAGGCCTTTTAGTTATTTTGTATTTACTACAAGCCTCATATTTTTAAAATTCTTTTTAATCATTGGGATTAATCCTAAACTACTCATGATTCCCACATAACGATAATTTATATGACACAAACGGGCATGTCAAAAATTAGTAAAAGAAAGCATATAAACAGAACTAGACGAAGTTTTATTCATCTCAACATTCAACTTGAACATCCCATCATATGCACACCCCGTACCCATAAAAATACCCTTTTTCACTATTACATATTGATCACTTTCAATAATTTGTTTGAATCCTGCTTTGTTAAGAAGAAAACTAGACATCAATTTTTTTCTCAGTGGAGGAGTATAAAGTACGTCTTTCAACGTTAATACTCTTCCTGAAGTAAACTTCAACTCGACCTCTCCTAAGCACCTGAGTTGTGTGAGAATAATCAAGCATGATGGTTTTGGGCTCCTCAAATGGAGTATACACTTGAAACCAATCTCTATTATAGCAAACATGACGGTTTGCTCCACATCCCACCATCCATCAGCATTTTCTACCATGTTAATGTCTGTTATCACCGCCACAAGTGGCTATTTAGTAACGTTTGCCTGTGGTGTAGGAGCACGTTTCCGAAATTTGCAAAATCGAGCAATATTCCCACTCTTGCCACAGACAAAACATGGTTTCGCAATTTGAACTTATTGATTCTGTGCTTGGTTGTTTGCACCATTATTCTTCATGGGAGGTCTACCATAATTTTTCTTAAAAGTTTTCTTCTTCGGCTTCAAAGAAATATTTTTGTGAGTTTCAGGAGTAATATTATTTGAAGTAATTAAATTTACCTTTGTAGTGACGGGTTGTAGAGTGTTTTCTTCTGATTGCATAAGTGCATCTTGGCCTCTTGCCTTTTCTTCCATGCGAATCCGCATTATCAACGTCTCAAGTGTAGTTTCGTTTTGTTTGTGCCGCATAGCTTTTTGAAATTCCCTCCATGAAGGTGGTAGTTTATCTATTATACCACATAATGGTGGACAACAAATCTGTAGTAGACCAAACTCAAGACTTCATAATGATTGTTGGAGAACTCAGGTCCGAGGATATTAAATTGGAGACAACCTTACTCTGCAATGCTTTCCAAATTGTCTTTGAAGTAGAGTAAGTTCTATCATAATAATCACAAAAATTATCAGATAGACAATTAAAAAGATAATACCGACACTTGTATGAGTCATTGTTGTATTTTTTAATTTTTTCTTGAAGGACAATTAGCTCGTCATCATTCATGGGGGAGTTGTCTACTTTGCTAATATTCTTCTCAGTTAAAACGTAAGAAACATTGAGAAGACTCAAATAAAAAAAGTACTTTACCCTTCCATCTCTTGAAATGAGTACCATTGAAACGGAATGTCTTGTTAAGATCTCTCACCTTGATATCCGCGGATTTTTCAACTGTAGTCATCTGAATCTCCTTAAAATTATTGGTGAAAATACAATTACAGCTGAAAAATAAAATGAAGAAAGTAAAATATCTTCAGGCTGAGACACAAATATCTCGCTCTCTTTAAGGAGATTCAAGTCCACTACAGCAAAGATTTCACTGGTCCAGCAGTAATCATCTTCTTGACTTGTCTCCCCTAGGATACAACAGTCCGATCACGTCGTATGACTCGAACAAACTTTGGACAAGTTGTTGAGTCCAAAGCTCCACCAAGATGAACACCTTCCTTCAACAAAAGTAAAAAATTCTCTTCTACTTTTTTTTTCCACAACTTTATCCTCACTTTATAGAAACACTCTACAATTATTTTTTCATCCCACAAAATGGAAGAAAGACTCCTATTTATAGGTGTAGGAATTCTTTCTTGAATTAAATTAGAAGAAAGTGGGGTAATAAGTTATGATATCATGGAGAACATGGATAATTAGTGGTAGAGCACGGGAGAAGAGTTACAAAAGAATTATGGCCACTTTCTATATCATGGAGTAGTGGGAGTTATAGGAGTTATGACCATTTTCTATATCATGGAATAGTGGGAGTTATAAGAATTTATTTTAATAATAAGATACAATTACACTAATATTTATTAAATCAGTTTCAGCACTAAAAAATATTTTTCAGTACCTAATACTTATCGGCTATTTCAAATCAGCTAATCCAAACGGACAATATGTTTTCTAGACTAAGATGGCCTTTGAAATGCACTTGTTTAGTACAATTAAAACTCCATTTCAAAAAGGAAAAATTCAACAACAATAATAAATTAAGGTCAGCTCTATCAGTTATGTTTCTCCATTGAAACTCGCTGCATGCCAATATTATAGAAAATTAAATATTAAAATAAAAAGAATTAGACGTCACTTTAAAAAAGAATCAGAATTTTAACTTCATTTCGCTTGCTTGAATCAACAGATAGATCATGCCTTCTTACTACCGGGATTAGAAAGGTTTATTATATAGGAGGCTTGCTAAAATAAATATTGGCAGCTCACTCCAAATGTTCTCTATTATGGATATATTTTGGAATTCGGAAACCAAAATGTGATTCTTTTGAACATATAGAACAATAATAGATGGAAACAATGAGAGTACCAAAGTATGTATAACGTCCAAAAGCACTAAAAGGCTGGGCGACCCATTGGTTGAAGGGTAGATATAAAGATGGTTTTGTCCTTGAGGTACTCAAGGTTCAAACCCCTACACCAACATTTTTATATTTCTTTTTCATTTTTTGTTTCTTTTCATTATTTGGTTTAAGTGTTTTAGATATAAAACTTTAATAGAGAAACCATTTATTATTTCTTTAAAAAATAATCAATACTTTTAATAGTTATTATTTTGTGTTATACGTA
>ML296690.1:31893-46768 GCA_005239495.1 Nicotiana undulata
CCTTTTATTTTCAAATTAGAATTAGAATTTTTATTTTATAGTTAAAATTTCCATAAGAGAATTATATATATATATATATATATATATATATATATATATATATTGGTTGAATTATTTTATTTTTTGATATCTTTCTTTCTAAATTTAGTTAGCAAATATATATTATTCAATAGATAAGAAAAGAATACAATCTAAAAAAAACTATATTTTGAATCTAGAGTTAATCATACTTATTTGTAATTATCCTTTAATAGGCCTTTAAACATTAGCAATTCCATAATTATAGGAAACTTACCTATATTAGAAATTTATTTTATATTTTAACATTTTATTTTAATTATAAAAAAAAAATTCTTATTGTTGAGCACATTATATCTAAATACTGTAGTAATATTTTATTATTCTTTTATTTCTCTATGTACTATTTTCAAAAAACAATTATGAAGGAAAAACTTATCTTAAATTCAAATAATTCTTATAATTTTATTTTCTAAATTAGACCGCATTTCAAAAAACTACTCTATGCATTTTTTTAACCTTTAAGATATGAATTAAGTTTCTAATTTTTATTAGTAAAATTACATATAATTTGAAATTTATTTTGTATTTTAAATTTATTACTATTTTAATTATTTTTATTTTGAATAATTCTTAAAAAAGAAAATCTTTGTGTTTGAATACTCAGTTATAATTATGGAATTGCTAATGTTTAAAGGTCTATTAAATGATAATCACAAATAAGTATGATTAACTCTAGATTCAAAATATAGTTTTTTTTGGATTGTATTCTTTTCTTATCTATTGAATAATATATATATAATTCTCTTATGAAAATTTTAACTATAAAATAAAACTTATAATTCTAATTTGAAAATAAAAGGAAAAATAATAATTTTGTTTTACGTATAACACAAAATAATAACTATTAAAAGTGTTGGTTATTTTTTAAAGAAATACTAAATGGCCTCTCTATAAAAGTATTTATATTTAAACACTTAAACAAAATAATGAAAAGAAACAAAAAATGAAAAAGAAATATAAAAATGTTGGTGTAGGGGTTTGAACCTTGTACCCCAAGAACAAAACCATCTTCACATCTACCCTTCAACCAGCAAGCCACCCAGCCTTTTAATACTTTTAGTATATAGCGTCGTTAATTAAGGCCCAAACACTGGGCGCTATACCTTAACGGAAAAAATTATCGTTAAGATATAGCGCTTAGTTTTTGGGCGTTATACATACTTTGGTACTCTTATTTTTTTTCCACCTATTATTATTTTACATATCCAAAAAAATTATATTTTAATTCCGGACTCTATATTTTGTAGTGATTATGTATCATCTACTAGTAGTACTAGTATGACATTAGCAGTATCTAAGATGCACAGTATACATCTTGTAAACAATCTTAATGTACTCGTTTAAGTATCTATAAAATAGTACTATATCTCTTTTCACCAAAAAGAAAACACTATTCTCACATCTGATTCTCCACCTTCCGTCGCTCACTTTATATCCAAAATGCAATAACTACACTTTTTTAGGATAAAGGTCTTTTTTTATAAAAGATATCCTTTCATACCAAATAAACACTAAACCTTTGTGAATTCTTAAAAAGCTATATTTAGATAATTTTCTTACATTAATTAATTTTGATTTGTAATATTATACGTATTAGTTATCAAGTTACCAAACTATCATTTAATACTCCCTCTTGTTCACAATAAGTGATCAGTTTACTTTTTCATTTTGATTCAAAATAAGTGTCCATTTATATAATCAAGAAAGAATTTAATTTATTTTTACAAAATAACCCTTATGTATATATCCCTAAAAAGTTTTCTTACTCCTCACATTAAATAGTTAATTAGGGGATAGTTTAGTCATAATAGATATTTTTGTATAGAATTTAGTATTTTCTTAATGGGCGTTGTAACGACCCGGTCGGTCGTTTTGAGAGTTAGTGCCCTGATCCCCTAATAACTGTTTCTTCCATGTCTATTTATGTTATTGAAACTTGTCGGAGTGTTGAGTGATGAAATCTGGAGTGATTTTGGACACTCAGTCCTTAAATGTGGATTTTTGCTTTTGAAATTAGGTCGTAGCTAGAAATGTGTGAAGACGAATCCGGAATTAGGGTCGGTTGGTGGTTTTGGTTGAGGTCTCGGGGGCCTCGGGTGTGTTTCGGATGTTCAAAAAGACACTTTTGGCCAAAAAGCCTTAGCTAATTTTGCTAGATTTTCACCAGCAGTGTTTTGTTCTCCGCGATCGCAGGTCATCCTCCGCGATCGCATAAGGTAATGGAGGGGATGCTTGGAGTTGTTCTCTGCGATCGCAAGATGGTGTCCGCGATCGAAGTGTGTTGGAGGAATAACGTTCGCGATCCCATGCCCTATATTGAGATCGCATAGTGAATCAGTGGCTTGGGGGAAATTTCCAACATTTTTCTCCGTGCGGTCGCAAGGCACCACCCGCGATCGCGAAGCTATGGAGCGTAAAGGTACGCGATCGCAGGCCCCTGTCCGCGATCGCATAAGGTTAAATCTGGCGCGTGTGAGATTACTCTCCGTGATCGCGACTCATTGTCCGCGATCGCATAAGGCAACATCTGGGAAGTCTTTTATAAGTCTAATTCCGAGGGTTTATGTCATTTTCATCATTTTTGATTTTTGAGAGATCGAGATAGGTGATTTTTGGAGGCTTTTGCACCTGAGTGATTTGGGTAAGTGATTTCTAACCTATTTAGATCAAATTCCATGATTCCAATCTTAAATTCAACCTTAAATTTCGAAATTTGAGGGTAGAAAATGGGGAAAATGGGAAAAACTTCATAGACCAAATTATTGAATTTTGATTGGGTGTTTGACCTACGATTTGAGAGATTCTTATATGGTTAGACTAGTGAGTGAACGAGTGTTCAAAAAATATAATTTTTTACCTAATTTCGAGACGTGGGTGTGATGACTCAAAAGGTCATCTTATGTAATTTAGGCTATATCTGTGTTCCGAGGCTCCGAGAGCCTCCGTTAGCCTCACCTCGATATACGTGCGCAGCCCGGGCATGTAGCCGGGAAGCTTATATGTAAAAACTGATAAAAGAATGAGTTTTGATAATTAATAAATGAATATAGTTGACTTTGGTCAACATTTCGGGCAAATGGACCCGGACCCGTGATTCAACGGTCCCGGAGGGTCCGTAGGAAAATATGGGACTTGGGCATATGCCCGGAATCGAATTCCGAGGTCCCAAGCCCGAGAAATGAATTTTTAACGAAAATTATTTTCTGAAAATAATAAAGGATTTTGAAAATGAATAATTATGTGAAAACCGTGTTACCGGGTCCGTATTGTGGTTCCGGAGCCCGGAACAGGTTTATTATATATTATTTGTCTTATCTGTAAAATTTGGTGTAAAACGGGCGTGAATTGAGTGGTTTCGGATTAAAAATGAGGTTTTGAGGTTTTAAAGAATTTGAAATGTGACTTGGAAAGTGGTGTTATGTTCTCGAGGTCCGAATGAGATTTCGAGACCGGGAACAGTTTCGTGGTGTCATTTATAACTTGTCTGTAAAGTTTGAAGTCGTTCCGAGCAGTTTAGGCCGGTTCGACGTATTGAAGTGAATTCTAGAATTTTAAAGTTCTTAAGATTTGATTAAATCAGTTTTGGGGTTTGATTTCGAGTTCCGCTGTTGTTTTTCGTGTTCCAAAAGTTCGAGTGAGTCCGCTTAGTGATTTAGGACTTGTTGGTATATTTGGACGGGGGCTCGGGTGGGCCCAGGTGCCTCCCGGACCCCGCGCGAGGCCAAAAACCAGCAAAAACCACTGCTGGTGCACAACAGCTGGTGTGACCGCAGGTGCGGTTGCCCAGCCGCAGGTGCGGGACCGCCCCTGCGGTCCCAGCCTCGCAGGTGCGATCCCTAGCCCTTTTCCCAGAGTCCGCAGGCGCGAGACTCAAGCCGCAGGCGCGTGACCGCAGGCGCGGTCCAGGCCATCGCAGGTGCGAGTTTTCCCGTAGGGGCGATCAAATTCCGCAGGCGCGAGTTGGCTTCCGCAGGTGCGGCCCCTTCTGGGCTGGCCCAAGTCCGCAAGTGCGATCATTTTTCCGCACCTGCGATACCCCAGGTGCGAAAATTGCCCAGTTAATTCTAAATTCTTAAGTCCAAAACAGAACACTTGCACGAGAATTCTTCAAAGTTCAGCCCTCTCCTCCATCCCCAACCTCCATTAGTGAGCCTTGAGTCCATTTTTCCTCCATTGCTACTCGGTTAAACTTCGTAACCTCGTTCTCTTCCATTATCCATCACTAATCACTAGAAACCTAGGCTTAAACTCATGAAATCAATTAGAAAATTGGGGCTTTTGGGTAGAACCTAGGTTTTGGGATTTTTGGGTGATTCAACCCCAATTTGGGGTCGAATCTTAAAACAAATTGTATATTCTTAATCGTGGGGATATGGGTGATCGGGTTTTGGTCCGAACCTCGAGTTTCGACCACGTGGGCCCGGGGTCAAATTTTGGAATTTTAGGAAGAATGATTAGAAATGGATAATTAGACTATGGGTTTGAGTTATTGAGTCATTATTGATATACTTGAGTTGAATATGTCTAGATAATATCGTTTCGGAGCCGGATTATAAAGGAAAGGCGGTGTTAGAGGGTTGATCGCTCTATTTTGGACCCGAGGTAAGTGACTTGCCTAACTTCGGTGAGGGAATAGGTATTGTTTGCTACGTGTTTACTTGTTAATCATGTTCGTTGCATAGGTAGAGTGACGAGTACCTATGTGATGAGAGTCTAGCATGACCGTGAGTCTAACATGATAGTAATCGTAGCTTTTCTTCCATGTCTTTTATATTATGAAATTGCCATTATTTGTAATAGTATGTGGTTGGTTATGGTGAGAGAATGAGACGTAAATTGTTGTTGAGGATGGATATTTGTTGTCAAAGATACTCTGTTGTGATATTGCGATATATGCACGAGGGGACATGCCGTGCCGATTTGATATGTGAGATTACGCACGAGGGGACATGCCGTGCTCTGTTATTTGATTGATTCCCGTATACTGATAACTGTTTTCTTTGATTTCTGTTTTACTTTCCAGCCGCATTCTCACTGTACCGTTGTGAATTAGATGTTGTTTTTCCTATATCCCCATCATGTACACATATCTTATTTTATCGTCTCAGTTCCGATATTATTGTTGCCCCATTAATATTTTTCCCCTATTTGTTCCCATATCTCTTTTATTTGATCATACTTGTTTTCATTATCGGTTAATTCTTGTACATATATCTGCTTAGATTAAGACATGCGATCGTATTATTCTAAGTCTAGCCTCGTCACTACTTCGGCCGGGGTTAGGCTTGGCACTTACTCAGTACATGGGGTCGGTTGTACTGATACTACACTGCACTTCCTTGTGTTGTGCAGACCCTGCTACCGGACCCCGTGGAGCGTTCTGAGGGAGATACCTTCAGTCCACATTAGAGTTTCGAGGTATACACTGGCGTCCGTGGATCCCGAGGCTTCTTTCCTTTACCGCTTCATTGTCTTTCTCCTTTATTTTCCAAGACAGTGTCGTACTTTCATTCCAGACTTGTATTTAGTATTCTAGTAGTTAGTCCGTGAGATTGTGACACCCCGATTTTGGGAGTTTACGTTATTTCATGATTGTTATGTTCTTACTTTCCGCATTTAAAGTTTCGTTATTTTTATTAGCGATGTTTGAAGGATTATGTTGGGAATATGAAAAAGGGAAAAGCATGTTATCGATTTTCGGTTAAACGGTTGTCCCACTATTGTCTCAATATGTGATGGAAATTGGTTGAAGTTGATAAGTTAGCGTTTTATTCCGTATTAAATGATTTTAAGCTGCTATTGCAAGTTATACGTTGGCTGGCCTAGCGGCTTCAACGTTAGGCGCAGTCACGGCCTAAATGGTGGGAATTTGGGTCGTGACAGTGGGCGCGAGGGACATTTTGGGCGAATTTCCTAATTTCGCGTATTAGCTTCGAAGTAATTAACTATTTTGATTCCTTAAAGTGTTATTTACATTATGCAATCAAATTTATTAGATTTGGGCCACCCGGAGTCGGATACCCGTGGAAAGAGCATGGTATTGGGTTGAGTAGCGCAGTCGAGGTAAGTGGCTTCCCTAACTCTGTGTTGGGGATATCCCTTAGGCATTTTTATACTGATTTTACTATGTGGACACCGTGCACGTGAGGTGACGAGTGCGTGCACAGGTCATTGTTGCTATAATTCCATTTTTCTTTCCATGGCATATCTCATTTTCCTTCCTATATTAATGTTTCCCTGTTTTAACTGAGTAGTTGACTTAGGAATAAGCATGTCTTCTTGCCCTTACTTGTTTCCCTCTTACTTGCTACAAATTGAACCATGCTTAGATAGTTTTACCTTGTTCTTGTCTATTATTTTTCTTGAACTGTTTAATTATGCTATGTCTGACATACATTCTGCATTGCATATTTAAATTGGGACTACAGACCGAGATCCGGGAGCTTTCCCCCTGTACTGCATTGCATATTTAAATTGGGACTACGGACTGAGATTCATGAGCTTTCCCTCTGTACTGCATTGCAGATATAAATTGGAACTACAGACTGAGATCCGGGAGCTTTCCCCTTGTACTGCATTGCATATTTGCTGTGCTGAGCCGAGGGTTTTTTCTTTATTATTTCTTCTAGTTACCTTTAAACTCCGCTTATATTAGCTATTTATATGTCATTGTTCAAACTTATAACTGTCTTATTTTCAAACTCAGTAGAGCCTTAACCCGACCTCGTCACTACTTGACTGGGGTTAGGCTTGGCGCTTACGGAGTACCGAATGTGGAGTACTCACGCCCTTTCCTGCGCATGATTTCCCCATGTGCAGATCCAGGTACCGGTACGTAGCGTTTTGGCTAGGAGTACTACATCACTTGCTCAGAAAACCGCGAGGTAATTTTGTCGCGTCCGCAGAATCTCACGTGTCCCCATCTACTCTACTATAGACATAGGAGATAGACTTATACACAATTCCCTTATTCCATTGTATAGAGATATAGTTGTATAAAGCTTGTGATTTGGTGATATTCCGGGTTTTGGGAGAGTGAAAGCTGTAAATGCCGAGCGGCTTAAGTTTTATAGTCAGTGCTACATCTTTACTGTTTATTTCTGTGTTGTCTTATTTTTCCGCATATTTTAGGCTTACCTAGTCATAGGGACTAGGTGCCGTCACGAGCCCATTCGGAGGGTTAATTCGGGCCGTGACAGACGTGCTAAAAGCAAACTGGTCACTTATTGTGAATCAGAGGGAGTACTTCTTTTTAAACTTAATTGTAATAGATAAGCTATTAAGTTACCAAATTATCAATTAATATCTCTTGTTAAATTTGTATTACTCCCTCCGGTCCACGATAAGTGATTTTTTAGCTTATTTTTTTGTGGTCCAAAATAAGGATTTTTTCAAATTTCAAGAATGAATTATTTATTATTTTTTCTACATTGCCTTTGGAGTAAATAATGTTAGAGTATGTGTTAGAATGTTTATGTGAAGAGATAGTAAATGTTAATATGATCAATTTTATTGTTAATTAATATTAAAAAATAAATTTCTTAATACGTGTGAAAACAACAAAAAATTTACTTACTTTGGATCGAAGGGAGTAATTACTTTGTAAATATTTATTGTGTAATTTTTTTATACGAGTAGTTTTTAGAACTCAACTATTAAAGGACTGTGCTACTGGCAGTTAGGGGTGTACATGGATCAGGTTGGTTCGGTTTTTATCAAAACCGAACCAAACCAATTATATCGGTTTGGATTGATTCGATTTTATCAGATTTTTTGGGTGTTTTTATTACATGAATATAGTTCCAATCTTACTTTGTTAAAGTTATAGATAAAGTTTTGATAAGTTAATATATGTTTAGTAAATATTGAAAAAATTGACAAACATATGATCTATTTAAATATTCTAATAGGAGAATTTTTTTAGTAATACATGATAGTTATTTTCTTAGTCGTATGACAATAATTTTCGTTAATGTACGCTTTCTAGGTTAACACATGAGAGGATCTCAAATATTTTAATATTTTTTAAAGAAAATTTAATATAAAATTTTAAAAATATATATTTATATGTCGGTTTGGTTCGAATTTTTTTACTCAATACCAAATCAAATCAAGTCAAACCAAACCTCGTCGAGTTTTTTAATCGATTTAATTTGGTTTTTCGATTTGGTACGGTTTTTCGATTCGGTTGGTAAACACCTGCCAGCAGCACCTAGGAAATGATCACTTTTGACATTATTACATTCAAGATTAACGGCGTTAAAGTGGGCGTAAGGCGAGATATTTTATATATGTTTCAGTGAGTCGTAAGCTTCGAGATACGGGGCGTAAGCCCCGTAAGTATTTAATTTTTAATATTTTATAAAATAATATAATGACAGTAAATATTTATAAACAAGTAAAATTGTATAAAAATTGAAGAAAACTATATATATATATATATATATATATATATATATATTATACGCTACTTACAAGCAATATTTTAAAAGACGGGGGCGTGAGGCGAGGCGTTTTACTTGATATGAGGTGAGGCGTAATCCTGGAGGCGGGGGGTCGTAAGCCCCATGGGTCTTTAAAAAAATTAATTTATAAATTAATAAAATAACATAATGACACAAAAAATATATAAAATATAAATCAAAGTTAAAAAGTAAAAAAAATATTAAAGGAACTTATAGAAAAAAATATCGAGCATGATTCTTAAGTATAACTAATGCATACAAATCATGTATAACGTTTTTAACTTTCAAATAATTAAAAAATTATAATTTCTTTAAAAAATGATCAAACCCCACATTTTACCTTCCTAAAAATAAATAATTAATAAAATCTTATTAGTACGATAATTAAAATATTACTCCTTCATGAATAAATACAAATTAATTTAAGATATCAAATTAATAAAAGTTATAACAAGTAGGGATAAATGAACTAAGACACGATTAATAACAAGGGAAGATATAATTGCACAATACTATGTCTCATTATTAGAGTTATGCTCAATCTTCATAATTCTATTGATGAATAGAACTTTTATCATTAATTCGTTAAAGAATTTTGAAGGTCAACGATATTAATTAGGAAATTCGACACTTGATTTGCGTTAGAGCTGTTAGGCGAGTCCCGAGCGTTGGGCGTTAGGCGTGTTTAGGGCGCACGGTCGGGCGCTTGGGGCGTAAGCCTCACAGAAATAAGCTCCATACAAGAGCCCCGAGGCGTTTTGCAAGTGCCCCGCCCATGGGCGAGCCCCGGGCGAGTCCCAGAAATACCTTTTAAAACACTGATATTTTGATATCTTCAAAATTGGACTTCTATTTTGAGCACAATCCTACAGGAAACATTGATCATCTTCAACAATGAACCTGGGTGCCGGTTTGACTGCTTAGTTGAAATTGAGACTGCAAGTTACATTCCATAGCAAAGTCTTAGCTAGCGCTTGGTCATAGATTCCCAAATTTATTTTGAAAAATCTGTTTTTGGTGAAGATTGACTTGAAGATGAAAATGTGTTTGGACATACGTTTTCAAAACATATTTCCCAAATTTATTTTGAAAAATCTGTTTTTGGTGAAGATTGACTTGAAGATGAAAATGTGTTTGGACATACGTTTTCAAAACATATTTCCCAAATTTATTTTGGAAAAACATGTGCATTATGAGGGATTTGGCCAAAACCAGCTATTGAGCTGGTTTTGGAATTTGGGATTTTGCCAAATTATAGGCAAAATTTATGACCAAACATGTATTTGCCAAAATAAAACCCAAGTTTATTTTGACAAAATCTATGGCCAAATGGGTCATTAAGTTTTAGTTCATCCAAAGTTGAAGATATTAACTGTGATTAAAATATAGTAATTTTTATACGGGTGAAACCGAGCACTTTGGACGCCTCGATTCCCGATGAAGTAAACGAAGCAGAGATGTGACTGTAAGGAACCGGAATCAGGGCAAGGAGCCCCTCGAGTCGAGGTCCGGGCAAAACACCTGCCCTCAGAAGAATCGGGGCCACGTCCCCCAGGTCTGATTCGAACCCCAAAACTTCGGAGAGCATTATCAGATAATCGATCACGACAAACAAAGGGTTGTAATATCCGTGCCTAGTAGGATGTTACGACATGAATCTCAACACATATCGGCAGGAAATTAGTGATTAGTAAAACGGAAGATGTTTACCTCTTTTGGAATTGTACTTAGGGTAAAACCCCCATACTATATAAAGGGGAGAATAACTATTCATTTGGGATCATTGTAACACGCATATCAAGGCAATATACTCTTATTTTCTCTATTATTCAAAGTTTTTTTGTTCATCAGTTTTTCATTATCGTGAGCTCGATATCGAAGGCACACATCTCATTAAAGTTGTTACTGAGTCCGAGATTAGTCCCCTTAATTGGTTTAATAATTTATTATGTCCTTTATCTATTTAATCTACTTGTATTGAATTAATCCGTGTATCCTTAAAATCACATATAAGTTTAATTGTTATCCATTTTCTAGGGTAAACAGTTTGGCGCCCACCGTGAGGCTGAGGATAATAGTGGCAATTTGATATAAATTTCCATAACACACTTTATTTTACACTTGTTCTTTGAGCTCCTAATTTTAGGTCAAATAAAAAATGTCAAATTCCCAATCTGCCCTTTTGAACGTTGATGTTGAATCCGACCACTATGGTGATAACAACAATGTGGTACCTAGCAACGAGGTGCCCTCTGTTGACCCCAACGAAGTTCCAACTGCGGATTCGATCGATGCTAACTCACATGTGGTTATCGAAGCAAACTTGCCAACCGACCCTGAAAACAACATTCGTGAGAGAGCCCGAAGAATAGCTCGGAGTAAACACGATGGCGAAGGCGTGGGATCAACTTGCGGATGATCTTCGAAATGTTACAGGCAACGATAGCCTAGTTGCAGAACCAGAGTCGTGCCCCCAGCAGAGTTGAGCTCAAACCATCCCGGGAAAACACTCGTAGAAATGAACCACAGAAAGGTCGAGTGGCAATAATAAAGATGCTCGAGGAACTGACAAAAAGGGTGGAATTGGGAGAAAAGAAAATCGAAGCCAACGAAAAATAAGTGGAGACCTATAACTTTAGGGTCAATCAAATCCCAGGAGTACCACCGATACTGAAAGACCTGGATTCCAAGAGGTTTGTCCAAAATCCTTTGCCTCCGAGCGCAACTCCGAAGCCAATCTCGAAGAAATTCCGTATGCCTGAAATTCCGAAGTATAATGGAATGATTGATCCAAACGAACATATGACCTCATACACGTGCGCTATCAAGGGGAACGACTTGGAAGATGATGAAATCGAATCCGTTCTGCTGATAAAGTTCGAGAGACCTTTTCAAAAGGAGCTATAATATGGTATCACAACTTACCCCTAATTTTATTGACTCGTTTGCTATGCTTTTAGATGTACTTATAAAAGTGCACACTGGGGCCATCAAGGTTGAGACCACGAAGTCATACCTTTGCAAGGTGAAGCAAAGAGATAACGAGATTCTAAGGGAATTCGTGTCGAGGTTTCAAATAAAACAGATGAATCTGCACATGGTCGCAGACGATTGGGCTATTCAAGTATTCACCCAAGGACTCAACCCTCAAACCTAATTAGCTTTGCATCACTTGAAGCAAAATTTGATAGAATACCCGGCGGTAACTTGGGACGACATCCATAACAGGTACAAATCAAAAATCACGGTTGAAGACGATCAACTCGGGGCCCCTTCCGGATCCGTTTATCCTGTCAGGACTAGTGACAGATCCAAAAGAGACGTCGATCATGAACTAAGATCGAACAGAGAATGGTATCAACCATACAATGGAGATCGAAAGAGTAATGGGTCCGGACGCAACCGTGCAAGGAACGAAATAAGAAGCAATCGAGGTCATAATAACGGGACTCATGAGCAAAAACAATTTTGACAGACCCATTGGGTCCAAGGAAGAACTAAGTTTATCACAGTATAACTTCAATGTCGATATTGTCATGCCCCAAACTAAGGGAGGCACGACTGGCACTCGATACTGTAGTCGATCGAGTTAGCCACTAAACATACTAGCGAACAAACTGGGGGCCCAACAGATCGGGCAACACAACATCTGAAATACTAAGCCTGGACCGTTAAGGTCATGACCTGAATAACAATAAGCCATATAAACAAAGGTAGACAAGCCAAAATAATAAAGTACTAGCTGGCCGACGAGGCCGCGACTGAAGACATACATGCCTACACACATATATATACATGCCAAGCCTATGGGATGGAGACTGAAAGCTGCAAAAAGAAACACAGAATACTGTGTCCAGAATAGCCTCTAAGAGTGTCATAAGCACTGTCGGGACAAGGCCCCGACTATACCCAAACTGTACAACAAATGTAACCATCATATGAAAGCTCTAGGAAGAGGTGGAGCTTACCAACTCACAGCTGAACCCCAAAATCCTAGCGGAGGGGTCGATCAGAGTCCCTACCTGGACCTGCACGCACGAAACAAAAATGCAGCGTCCCCAGGCAACGGGACATCAGTACGAATAAAAATGTACTGGTATGTAAGGAAAAAAGTAGAATCATACATAACTGATGTAAAAAGGATAATAGAGATACCACATGACATTGAAACTCTGATAACCTCCATGGCCGACATCCGACCTCATAGTAATCAAATATGCATGGTATGCTCGTGTAATCATATGTTGTGAATACATATATATTGATGAAAATGCATGACATACCCAATCAAATGCTAGCAATGGCGGTCTCTCCTGGTAGCTAACCGGTATCATATTTCTAACCTGTGGCCATCTGTACAATATATATAGTCTTTCGGGAAAATAGGCCCCTTACCTCCGATTATAGCTCGAAGTCCATGCATAATATTCCATGTATGATATGAAATTTGAATGCACATAAGAGTTCATAACAAGAACTTAACCGATCTTGGCTCATTGGTACTCTTATTCTCATAATCTCATAATCACCTTCGTATCTCATACAAATGTCTCGTGGAACCTCATATTTTTTCTGAATAAGCTTGAAAACTTAACTCGACTTTTAGAAAGATAAATTAACTCTGAAGATGTTCATAAAAAGCTTAAGGTGCTTCACTTAGTCCTTATACCTGATTTCTTGATAATTAGTAAAAGCAAGTATTTCAAAAATCAAGTGTTTTAGTAGTTTAAACATAAAAATTATATTTGAGATTTTTGGAAATCGACGTATCACTTTAGAGATTTTAAAATACACTTTAAAAAGGAAGAAGGACTGATCGCAAATACTAAACGCCTTTATTTTTAAGTCACACAACCCAAAGATGAATAAGAATTCACATATATGGACATATAGTTAAGAAAGCCGACAAAATGACATATATAGATGTCGAATACCCCATTTAACCGAACGAGTGGAATATCAACCTAATAGAATCATGAAAATACTTCTGCTACGATCCCAATGCCTTTCACTGAAGGTCTTTCTAGCAATAGAATAGTAAATATCACATTTGCGGCGTCTTAGGAATTTCCCAGAATTCGTTCTAAAAGGAAGGATGGAGCTTAGCCTTAACATACCTCTCCAACGAACGTCCGAATGCATGTAGTTCCTTCACGAAAGTTGTTCCTTACGTCCTAAGCTTTGCAAAAACTATATATATGAAGCTTATACACACCTATAAACAGTTCGTAATTGAGTTTAAATCGGCAGATTTGCCATATGATCCTAACTTGACGAAACGTCTGTAGAACTTTGTAAAAACGATCATAAAGGAGTCCCAAGATGATTACCTTGGCAAACCAAGTATAAAGCTTGAATAACCAGCAAGAACAACAAATTCCTATCTTCCAAAAATAGCTCCAAACACAGCTAATGAAGGGGNTTTTCATATGACCCTAACTTGACGAAACGTCCGTAGAACTTTGTAAAAACGATCATAAAAGAGTCCGAAGATGATTACCTTGGCAAACCAAGTATAAAGCTTGAAGAAACAACAAGAACAACAAATTCCTATCTTCCAAAATAGCTCCAAACACAGCTAATAGAAGGGGAAAACGATTGCAAAGCGTCGAGATGGCATTTCTAGGCACGGGGGCAAACTTTAACGATAGAAATCGTTAAAAACGCACCTTAATCACTCAAGAACACCATGGGACATTCTCTTCAGCTTGCTCACTGTTTTGGGACTAAAATGAAATGTTTTGGGGTCTTAAAAGTCGAATTTTCCGACTTATACTACTTGTTTGACCCGACCCGGCTCGCGACCCGGTTTCAGCCCGGACAGTCTGTGGTAAAACAGTCATAACTTCTTACTCCGATGTCGGTTTGATGTGAGGTTTTTTTGGTTGCGAACTAGACTCGTAGACCTTCGATTNTCCCGGACAGTCCGCGGTAAAACAATCATAACTTTTTACTCCGATGTAGGTTTGATGTGAGGTATTTTTTGGTTGCGAACTAGACGCGTAGACCTTCGATTAGGTAGGTTGTGGGTCCCATAACTCTTTATATATTGGGAGAAATAATCTGTTATATTTGACCTAGAGTTTAAAAAAATTATTAGAGAAATTTACGATAACTTTTGCCGACTTTTATTTCGCAACTTGCTTGACTCCAAAACTTAACATGTGACTAGTGTGATATTATAATACCTCATAACACATTTGTCACGACCCAAAACCGGTCCAGGTCGTGATGGCGCCTAACAACGAGGTCAGGCAAGCCAACAGACAACAATAACAATGAAAGTGCGGAATACAATAACAACATAGGGTAAGGCCGTAGAATCAAGC
>ML296696.1:0-18145 GCA_005239495.1 Nicotiana undulata
AAAGGGCAGTATCTGGGAAAGTATATTTTGACAAATGATATTTGGAAAAGCAGTATTTGGGAAGTATATTTTGACAAATGATATTTGGAAAAGCAATATTTGGGAAAGTATATTTGGACAAATGATATTTGGAAAAGCAGTAATTGGGAAAGTATATATGAACACCACGTATTTTGAAGGAACTATGCTTTAAGGATTTCTCTTAAAAAAGATATAAATATACAATCAGAGAAACTATGTTTCAAAGAAGTTTTCCTTATTTCCGAAATGATTATATTTTCAAAACCTTCAAATCTAAACTCACAATTTAAATGTTTTCACTCGACGTTTTTACCAGTTCTATTGAGTTTATTGGTTTAAGCCTGATATGAAGAAATTGATATAGTGATAGGTTGTTAATGCTTATTGGGTTGTGACTTCGACTTTGGCTTGACATTTCTTATGTTCTCTTTGCGTATTTCTACTTTGTTGCCGTAGATCGTATTTGCTGAGTTTTCTTCTGTATTATTCTATCTTACTGTTTATTTCAGCGAAAATCTTTAGATAGACATTACGTTTCGGTCATTATCTTCGTACTTATGCCTTTTTCTTATTAGACCAGTGGGGTCTTGACTAGTCCTCGTCACTACTTCACCGAGGTTAGTCTTGATACTTACTGGGCACCGCTGTGGTGTGCTCATACTACTCTTCTGTGCATTTTTGTTTGCACAGATCCAGGTATTGACCGTAAGTAGCTGCACGGATCACCGTTGATGAGGAGACTCAAGGTAAACCTGCTGCTGCGTTCGTAGGTTTCGGAGTCACCTTCCAGTTTATCTCCAACTGTACTTATTCATTTCTAGACAGTTGTAGTTAGATTTTGTAGAAAGAATTCGTAGAGCTTATGACTTGTATTTACCGGGTTTTGGGTAATTGTAAACTCTGTCAAGATTTCCATATCGAGACTGTTATATTTTATTTCATTATTGTTGATGCTCAGTAATATATTAGGCTTACCTAGTCCCTAAGACTAGGTGCCATCACGGTGCCTAACAGAGGGAAAATTGGGTCGTGACAAGTTGGTATCAGAGCTCTAGGTTCATGATCGAAAACCTTTTTTTTGTGTGTCTTAACGTGATTGTGTTAAGATAGTTTGATACCTCTTAAGGTTATTCAAAGGCTGATATTATCGAAGCCTTTTAGTTTTTCGGGGGCCGATTGTATCGAAACCCTTTTTTAATTTCTTTCCGGAGGGTAGCCTTTTAACCAGTTTTTCAAAGTATTTGAAGGCCTTTTGTTTATTGCGGAATTCGAACGTCTCCGATCCGCGTTGTTTTGGCTGTAGCCTTTAATGTGGTCGTAGCCTTCGGCTATGTCTTCTTGGACTTATTTCCTGATAATATTTTGAACTTATTCGAAATGTTAGTCCCCTAGTATGATGGACTTTCCCTATATATCGAGGGGTGCCTCTTTAAGGTCTTGTGACTTTGAATTTAGATAACTCGAGTATGCAGTCCCCTAGTGTTCGAAGTATATTTGCACTTGGCTCTTGAGCCATTTTCCATAATATCACAAGTATAAGTTTTGCATAATAGACCAGTATCGTAGGTATGAGATTTGCATAATAGAGAATTCGCTTCGAGACACGATATGTTCGATAAAGGAAGAATAATTCTTGGAATTATTTATACATGCTACATGTCTTTTTGTCGGGACTCGGCTAATATATATGGACATGACTCATTTGACCGTTTGGCCCATTACAATGTTTTTCCTATCGAGGCCCATTGACACGGGGTACATTCCTCTAACACATAACATCTGAGGGTGATGTCCCCCAGTATTCAAGGTTGATTGCAAAGAAGCCTTGGATAATGTTGAATTATCCTCAGGTAGCACATAATTGTTTCCTCGTTAAAAACCTTGCCGGAAAAACCCATTTGGGATAAAAACCGGTCTAAGGGAAAAAGAGTGCAACGCGTACTTTAAAACTTGAGGTCTCGATGTCTTTGATCGGACTCTTGCAATGAGTTAGTTCTAAATACTTATATAAATGAAAGAAAAGAGAAAGTCATACCTTAACAATAGTATCACTTGAGAAGTGATGTGTTCTAGTTATTCAACAGTGGTTCGCCGCTCATAGTTACGAGTTTGTAAGATCCTTTCCCGACTATTTCGAGGATTTGGTAGGGTCCTTCCCAATTAAGGACGAATTTCCCTTCATTAGGATCTCGAGAGTTAATGGAGACTTTTCTTAGGACTAAGTCCTCGACTCTGAATGGGGCGAAGGTTGGTTCTCCTGTTGTAGTACGTTTCAATTCTTTTTGTGCAGCCAATCAAACGAGTGCAGCTTCTCATTTTTCATCTAACAGCTCGATGATGGTATTCATGGCCTCGCGGTTCGATTCCATTGTTGCATGTCGAAACCTGGCGCTGGCTCTCCGACTTCGACCAGTATCAAGGTTTCAGAGCCATATACTAAGGAAAATGGAGTTGCTCTTGTACTGGACTTTGATGTTGTCTGATATGCCCGTAGGACCTCGGATAATATTTCCCTCCATTTCCCTTTAGCTTCGTTTAGCCTTTTCTTCAAGTTTTGGATGATAGTCTTATTCGTTGATTCGGCCTATCTGTTCCCACTAGGGTGATACAGTGTTGATAGTATCCTTTTTATTTTATGATCCTCGAGGAATTTTGTTACTTTGCTGCCGATGAACTGTTTGCTATTTTCACATACTATTTTTGCGGGTATCCAAAATCGACATGCGATGTGATCCCATATGAAATCTATCACTTAATTCTCCCTAACTTTTTCGAAGGCTTGTGCTTCAACCCATTTAGAGAAATAGTCAGTCAAAACTAAAATGAACTTAGCTTTAACTGGGGCTGATGGTAGAGGGCCGACAATGTCCATTCCCCATTTCATGAATGGCCATGGGGATAGGACCGGGTGAAGTTGTTCCCGGGGCTGGTGCATCATCGGTGCAAACCTTTGACATTATTGCTTCTTTGAATGAACTCCTTAGAGTCTTTTTCCATGCTATCCTAGTAATATCCTGCTCTGACGACCTTTCGAACTAGTAACTCGGTGCCAGAGTGGTTCCCACAAGTGCCTTCATGGATTTCTCGCAGAGCATAATCAATATCTCCCGGTCCTAAGCATACTACAAACAGACCATCGAACATCCTTCCATATAATATTCCGTCTTCTTCTAATGTGAAACGAGCGACTTTAGTTTGTAAGGCTCTCGATTCTTTAGGATACGATGGGAGCTTTCCGTTCTTCAAGTACTCGATATATTTATTTCTGTAGTCCCAAGTTAAGCTCGTAGAATTTATTTCGGCATGTCCTTCCTCGATCACAGACCTCGAGAGTTGGACGACAATCCCGAGCTGACCTCATCTTCTTCGATCGATGACCCCAAATTGGAAAGTGCATCGTCCTCGGTGTTTTGTTCTTGAGGTATATGTTGTAGAGTCCATTCTCAAAAACGGTGCAAGGTTACCTGCAATTTGTCTAAGTATGCATCCTATCCTCTCGAACATCGAAGGTTCCGTTTACCTAGTTCACTACCAGTAGAGAGTCATACTTAGCTTCAATGACTTCTGCTCCCAAGCTTTTAGCTTGCTCGATACCTGCAATCATGACCTCATACTCGTCCTCGTTGTTAGTCAATTTGGAAGTTTAATGGATTGTCTAATAATGCTACTCGTGGGCGGCTTCAAAACAATGCTGAGCCCAGACCCTTTCCCATTCGAGGAACCGTCCATGAAGAGGGTCCATACCCCCGATGATGTACCTAATTTTAGTAGAAGTTCTTTTTCCACTTCAGGTACGAGGGTTGGCGTGAAATCGGCCACAAAGTCTGCCAAAATTTGAGACTTGATGGCTGTTTGGGGTTGATATTCAATATCGTAGGCCAAAATTGGCCAATAGGCTAGACAATTCGTGTTTGTGCAAAACATTACGGAGTGGGTAAGTGGTTATCACACATATGTGGTGACATTGGAAATATGACTTTAATTTTCTAGAGGCGCTTATTAGTGCAAGTGCCTATTTCTCTATGTGTGGATACCTAGTTTCAGCATCTCCTAAGGTTCGACTTACGTAATAAATAGGAAAATGCGTACCTTTCTCTTCTCGAACTAGGGCACCACTTACCGCGATCTCGGACACAACCAAGTATAAGTAAAGCTTCTCAGCTGCCTTCGAAGTGTGAAGTGGAGGTGGGCTCGATAAATATCGCTTCAATTTTTCCAATGCCTGCTGACATTCCGGGGTCCATGCGAAATCATTTTTTTTTGAGTAAGGAGAAAAACCTGTGGCCCCGATTTGATGACCTCGAGATGAATCGACCCTAGGTAGCTATCCGTCCGGTCAACCATTGTACGACTTTTACAATATCTATGCCGGTCGTGTCCTCGATGGCCTTGATATTATTGGGGTTGATTTCGATTCCCCTATTTGATATATGAAGCCGAGAAACTTGCCCGAACCGACCCTAAAAGAACATTTCTTGGGGTTGAGCTTCATGTTGTACTTCCTCAAGATTTTGAATGTTTCCTACAAATGAGCCAAATGGTCCTCTGCGCGCAGGGACTTAACTAACATGTCGTCAATGTACACTTCCATTGATTTACCTATTTGTTCTTTGAACATTTTGTTAACTAGGCGTTTATATGTAGCTCCTGCATTTTTTAGCCCAAAGAGAATTACATTATAATAATAGGTCCCATACTTAGTGATAAAAGAAGTCTTTTCTTGGTCTTCAGGGTGCATTTGGATTTTATGTACCCATAATAGGCGTCGAGAAAAGTATGGATCTCGTGGCCGGCAGTGGCATCGATCATACGATTGATGTTAGGCAAAGGAAAAGAGTCTTTCAGACATGATTTTTTTCAAGTCCTTATAGTCTACACACATTCTAAGTTTGTTCCCCTTTTTGGGGACTACGACTACATTAGCTAACCATTCGGGATATTTTACTTCCCAAATGGATCCTATTTTGAGAAGTTTGGTTACCTCATCCTTTATGAAGGCATGCTTTACCTCAGATTGGGGCCTTCTCTTTTGTTTTATTCGTCTGAACTTGGTATCCAGGTTCAGTCGATGCGTTGTTATCTCTGGTGGGATTCCTGTCATGTCTAAATGGGACCATGCAAAGCAGTCCATGTTATCAATAAGAAATTGAATGATTTGTTTCCTGCGTTTGGGGGTTAACCCCGTTCCCAGGTATACCTTTCGTTCGGGCAAGTACTCGATAAGTATCACATGTTCCAGCTCCTCGAGCGTTGACTTGGTAGCATCTGATTCTTCGGGAACAACAAAAGTTCGAGGAGTTAGAAAATCCTCTTCTTCTTCTTCTTCGTCTACTACCTGTTTCTTCGATTCGGTCGAGGCTGGGGGCGGTGATTGCTATTTGTCCATCTGCTTATCTTTGGTGCTCGATTTTTATGAAGTCAAAAGTGTTGATATCAGCGTTACCTCATCGACCGCAAACATTTCCTTTGCAACATGTTGTTCCTCATAAACCGTTTTCACACCATCCGTCGTCGGGAGCTTCATCATTTGGTGGAGGGTCGATGGTACTGCCCTCATGTTGTGGATCCAAGGCCTTCCGAGCAGTGCATTATATCTCATGTCGCCTTCGATGACATGGAATTTTGTATCTTGGATGGTTCCGGCCACGTTTACCGGTAGTATTATCTCCCCTTTAGTTGTTTTACTAGCCATGTTGAAGCCGTTTAGGACTCGAGATGTGGGTACAATTTGGTCCTATAGGCCGAGCTGCTCTACGACCCTCAATCTGATGATGTTTACTGAGCTACCTGGATCCACTAGAACACGCTTAACTTGAATTAAATTCAACAAAATAGAAATTACCAAGGCGTCGATGTGCGGCTGAGAAATGCCTTCCGCTTCTTCGTCATTGAATGATAAAGTGCCTTCGGGCACATAGTCTAGAGTCCGTTTCTCCCCAATTATTAACACCTTAGTGCGTTTGAATATAGGTCCTTGTGGGACGTCGACCCCGCCGACGATCATGTGAATGACATGTTGAGGTTCTTCTTGTTCGTTCTTTCTGTTGGCGTCTCTTTCTCTGAAGTGAATTTTAGCTTGATCACTAAGGAAATCTCGAAGATGGACTTCGTAGAATAGTCGAGCTACCTCCTCCCTCAGCTGCCTGCAGTCTTCGGTCTTATGGCCATGTGTGCCATTATACTTACACATTAAATTTGGGTTCCTTTGGGAAGGATCGGTCTGTATAGATCTGGGCCACCTAGTATCTTTGATCCTTCCGATAGCTGATATAATCCCCGATGCATCGACGCTAAAATTGTAATCTGATATCCGTGGTGCTTCTATGGAATCTGCATATTTGTCGAAGCGAGTTTTACTCATAAGTCCCCGAGAATTTTGCCCTCGGTCACTTCTTCGATCGTTCTGGGCGGAATTGCATCCCTGACTGTTATTCCTTCGATCTGCAATATTAGGCTGGTAACGATCTTTATTCGGCCTTGGTTCTCTATCAACATCCATGTGGTTTTTATCTATCGACCGGTTTGAATGTACTGAACCGGAAGGGGCTCCTTGCTAGTCGTCTTCGACCCTGATCTTTGATTGATATCGGTTGTGAACATCTACCCAAGTCACAGCTGGGTACTCGATCAAATTTTGTTTCAACTGATGTGATGCTATCGAACTCCGTTCATTCAACTCTTGGGTGAAATCCTTAACAACCCAATCATCTGTTACAGGTGGCAACTCGATGCGCTCCATTTGGAATCAAGACACGAACTCCCTTAGCATCTCGTTATCTTTCTGTCTTACTTTGAAGAGGTCTGATTTCCTTGTTGCAACCTTTATGGCGTGCTCTTTAACGAAAGAATCTGCCAACATAGCGAATGAATCGATGGAATTTGGCGGCAAGTTGTGATACCAAATCATAGTTCCCTTCGACAGGTTGTCTCCGAATCTTTTCAGCAACACAAACTCGATTTCGTCATCCTCCAAATCATTACCCTTAATGGCAAACGTGTAAGAGGTAACTTGCTCATCGGGTTCAAAGGTCCCATTGTATTTTGGTATGTCATGCATACGGAACTTATTTGGGATGTCTTCGGAGCCGCACTCGGAGGGAATGGTTTTTGGATAAACTTCTTCGAATCCATCCCTTTCAAGATTGGCGGAGCCCCCGGTATCTGGTCAACTCGGGAGTTGTAAGTCTCCACCTTTTTATCGTTGGCCTCGATTTTCTTCTCTCCCGATTCAATTCTCTTAGTGAGCTCCTCGAGCATCCTCATTATAGCATAGTCGATTGTCGAGGTGTTATCACCAGATCTTTCAGGCACCGGCTCGGTACGGCGAGTAACCTCCTGCTCGACCCTATTTGGAGCTCTGTGCTGATTTTGTAATTGAGCAATGGCGGTTTGTTGAGCTTGAAGCATTTCGAATATTACTTGGATATTAACTCCTTCATCTCCGTTTTCCCTGTGTACCTTGACTGTCAGTTCGACCTTCTCTGCGTACACTTCCTTCGGGGTCTGCGCCTAAGTCCGCATTCAGAGCAACATACGAACTGACGTCGACCGGGTTGACAGGCGATGCTCCTCCAAGACCAGCCTGTGGCACTTCGATTCCTGGAGCAATAAGATTCTCGTTTTCCCCGTGAAGTCCGAGGCCATTGTCGCCGTGTGTAGATGTGTTTTGTGAGTTTTACATGCTTCAACCTGAAAACAAAATTTCTTAACAAGAACAAGTGTAAAATAGTGCGTTTTACCAGAATTAGCACTGAACAATCACTATTATCCTTAGCCCCACGGTGGGAGCCAAACTGTTTACCTCGAAATATGAGTGATAATTAAACTTGTATTGTGGTTTCAAGGATACGTGATCTGATTCAATACCAATTGATAACTGACGAGTTAAATAAATGAGTTGAATGGTAAAAATAAATCAAACCAGTGTTGTAGAAACGCGTTGACCTCGATTAAGAACAACCTCGAGATCAAGTATTAAGAAAAGTAAGAACAATAATGAAATGTAAGCAAATAAAGAGAAGAGTGTGTATTGTTTCTCAGTGAATGTATATGGTTACAATGATAGGGTTCTTATTTATATAGTAGAGGAATACTAAATAAGGTACACCTCTAATTTCGAAAATGAATCCCATGATTAATGTCAATAACCGTTAGCAGTTCAACTACTTTCAAGATTTACGCCGAGATCTATGGTCGATTACTGATATCTCGCTATTCCGTTACTCGGCGTCGGTCATGCTTGGTCTTGATTCTCAGCGAGTACTTCGATCTCCGTGTCTTTGAGCTCGAGCTCGGTACATTATGAGCTTATTCTTGAGTCAATCCCTCGAGCCTATAAAATCGGACATACTCGATGTTACCCGTATACAAATTATAGGATAGAAAAGAATATACAATTCCGAAGGATTAATAGTGAATCCAAGAAAATAAAAATAAATTGAGTCTTAGATTTTGATTTAGTTTTCTAGATTTTGTACTTCAAATCTTGTATATCTGAGTTTATACGTATTAAAATTTATGCAATAGGGTCTTAAGTCAAATTAATTACCTAGAAAATAAGATAGGTGATACTAAAATATAAATTAAATTAAATTATATTAAAAAGTTCATACCATATCATTGTATATAAGTTAAATTCTAGTAGCAAGTTTACAGGTCACATCTTTGAATTCTAATTGGTTAAGCCATCCAATGGTATACCTTAAATCGTATTGGATAAATCCTTTGGCACAAAAATTGTCATTCCAAGTAAAACAAATGTTTTCTGAATTACATCAGGGTTAGAAGCTATGTGAACTCTTGATCACGCACAACTCTAGTAGTAAAAAGGATAAGTGGTCGCTGCAAATATAATCCGGTCTAAGAGTTCGAATCAAATCCCACAAAGAACTAAGGTTTCGCTATAACAATTCAAAATCACTAAGAAAGCAAGCTCGAATAATTTCTAAGTTTTAATTATTAAGATTCTTATGCCTAACTAATCAACTAACAAATTAAAATAGTAAATTAATAACTAAAGGTATTAAGGGTTGGAGACGAAATTAAGGAGGTCTAGAGTTATGATTTTCACAATTGTCGGAATCGCCCGCTACGTCTTCTATAATTTTTCCTAACAATTCTCTGCCGTTCGTAAGTAGTTTGGGTGTCGTAGCTCTCTCTCGAGTAACTACAATATTTTACTAGATGTATTCTTTTGAACTACGCTAGCTGGCACTAATTCACTGCTCACTACGATCGCACCAAGGTTTCGTTATCTCTAATCCCGCCTTTAAAACCTCCGTATTTATCTCTCACATACGTTAGGAGTGATGTTGTTCAACAACTACCTAAATGTGTACTCTCTTTCTCAAGCAATATACATACAAAATAGGCACAATCAATTTATGGCCATTCAATCAACAACAATAAACATGTAGTTGAACAAGTAGAGAAATCCAACGGCTCAATTATATAAAAATGTCACAAGAATTTATCCTACAAAAGGTTCCATCAAAACCCCAGATAAAAAATTAGCTATTCATAATACAATGCAAAATTACAATACTAGAATACAAAACAAATAAGAAAAATAGGAAGAAGAAAGTGAAAAACTCGTAGAAGAACTTTCCGCCTTGCTCCTAGCGTGTTCTTGCCTCCTTGGGTCGAATCCCCTCTCCAAAAACGTCTCCATCCCTTATAAAGTCATTTTAAGGACTATTTATATGTGATAGGGTTTACATGGGGCGAAATAATATAAGCCACTTTGGAATAGCCTTTTTAGGTTAGCTTGTTCACTCTCTCGTGCGCACGCGAGAGTGAACGAGCGAATTTCTTCTCTTTTTCTTTCCTTCTAGGTCTCTCGTGCACTTCCATGCCTTTTACTCATAATCCATCAAGCTTTTCCTCAGCTAGCTCGTTCACTCTCTCGTGGGCACACGAGATTGAACGAGCAAAGTCCTTGTTTTGTCTTTTGGTCCCAAATCAATTTCTTTTGCTTACATTTCGTCTAACTTGCTCCTACAGATAAGAATGCACGTAATGAGAATAATTCACTACAAAAACTCATGTAACCTACTGATCACGCCCAACTATGCCTTGTAAAAAAGACTAAGAAGTCTCTGCAAATATAACCCGGTTCAAGTCCGGAGTCGAATCCCACAGGGAACTAACCTATTTATCACAACTTTTAACAATGCTAAAGATAAGCTCAGACAATTTCCAGATGCAAGATTTTTTATGAATAATAAGCGGAAGCTACGAAAAAATGACAATAAAATTAACAATAATCAAAACTAAGGTTGAATTCAATGGTAATAAGATCTAGGGCTATTGATTTCCCTAATTGCCGGAATAATTCTTAACTCTTTAGCTATACTCTCGCCGTAATACTCTATGAGAATTATGGGTTCTGGGCTACCGTAATTATCTCTCCATCAATTACGATAATTTACTAGAAGCATTCTCTCGTACTACTCTAGTTAACAATTTATGCAACTCAGAATCATCCCACTAAAGCTTCGTTATTTCTAACCCCGCTTTTAAATTCAAGTAGTTAATCTTTTAAATTACCCAAAAGTGGTGTTGTTCAACAACAATCTAACCAAGTGTTCTTTCTCAAGCGACACAAAGTAACTAGACACGATTGGTCAAGGGCCCTTTCAATAATTTACAAAACACACATAGTTGAACAATCATAGAATAAAAATAGCTCAATTATATCAAAATACAGTCAAGACTTCATCCAACAATTGGTTCCATCAACCCTAGATTATGGGTTTAGCTACTCATATGAATGGAAAACAAATCACTAAAACAATTCATAATCAACAATAGAAGTAAGAAAAAGAAGATGAAAACTCTTAGGAAATTATCCATCTTCTCTCCCTTGTTCTTGCCTCCAAATTCTTCTAAAATCAGCTATCCTTGACTTCTGGGCGAGTTAGGCTTCATATAAGTTTAGGTTAGTCGCCTAGGAAAGTACATAATTAACCCTGAGATTTTGGCCTTCATCCGCGAATTCGACAGCGGATCCAGCCGCGGATTTACACTGTTGTTCTGCCTCCAGTGCGCGGTCTAATTCGTGGCCGCGCACCTGGAGGGGTCTTCTTGCTTTCTTTTCTCGCTCCTTTTAGATCGGGAAAACCTTCGATTGGCCTTCCACACTCCATATTGACTCCAAAACGCTCTTTAGCTCCCTCCTAGCTCGGAGTGGCTCCTACAAAGCATCAAATTCTTAATTAGAACATTTTGTTATCTTTTAGCATTCAAATATCAATAAAGTGCGGCTAAATCAGAGTGTAAATAATGTCTAAATTTCATAAATATAGCCTACTATCAACACCCCACACTTAAACCATTGCTCGTCCCCGAGCAATCAAACCACACTTTAGAGAGGCCTAACTTCACTGAGCGACTTCCCTAACTCGTCACACCGAGAATATTTCACATAGATTGAGTACATTAGTGTAACATCAACACCTCAAGAGTTGACTCCCTCGAGCCACGCAATATTCCTAACTGACTTACTTACTATAATTCAAAGGTCCAGACTTACCTCTCCTTCATGAATCAAGTGCCTGCTCACAACAAAAGAGACTCATTTCATAATCAGTAAAAGGCACAGACACTGAGGAACTTCAAAAGGAACAGAATTCACTCACCCTCAGAAATGATATTCTTGTGTCACAAGATACGCACCATAGGCTTTCTCGTAGTGTACTACTCTACTAATTGAGCTTGTTTAGTCTAGGATCAAGTAGGACTTTATTTGGATGTAATGTAGGTTGCAGGTCGGGTAGGATATATTTGGATATAATAGTGACTACACCTCCCTAGCACTTTAATACATTTATCTTGCAATCAAGCCCACACTTTAGTTAAACAAATATTGCCATCTTTAACACCACACATATCACCCCACACTTCTTTGAGCACAATCACCGTAAAAGCCACTGAAGAACTATTACCAATCAACATAACACACTATTAACATTGTTCTTTTTTTTCACAAGTGGCTTATTTTTCAACAAGATACACCTTTCTCCTTATTTCCCTAGTTCCACTCAAAAGCCCAACCAACTACCCCACACTTTATCCTTTGTAAATTCATAGTAGTTCAAGTGCTTACGAGAGGTGAAGGGTTCAAAAAGATGGTCAATTCAAACAAGGGATAAAGCTTGTAATGTGGTTTCCAAGGAAACAGGATTACAGGCTCAACAGGGTTAACTATGGTATATAACAAATAGGTGGGTGGAATATGTATATATATGATTCAACAAACAATTGCCTATAGCGCTTCCTAAACTAAATAATACTACCATTTCGCTTTGCAGACACACGAGGCAAGTTCTAGGTGTTATATATCAAGCACAGAATACAACAAGCCTCACACACACATGGCACATGACTCACTCCATATTAGATCATAAAACACTCAGATCTGGGTATTTAAGCCAAATTAAAAACATACATTTCAAGGAATTCTTACAAAAGTCAACAAATGAGCCTGAGCGTTACACTAAAGTAGCCGTTATATTCAAGGCATTACGAAGTTAAGAGATCCTATTCTAATTCTGCCCATAGACCATAAGTTCCTAACTAAAAATATTAAAAACTAACTACACCCGGTTCAAATGAAACCCTTGGAAATGAACCGTGATTTAAAGAAAAACCAAGGGGGAATTGATACACTACTACAAAAGAAAATCTTTTTCTTTTCGATCGACGTTAGTCCCTCAATAAACCCATTGAATGATATCCATTGTCGGGCCAAGTCGAAATTGATTTATATAAATAAACTCTGAAACTATCTACATGCAACATATAACAAAGTCTCCCACCTCACACTTAAACAATGGCATGTCCCCATGTCATACAAAATAATGTAATGCGAGGTAAAGGAACTTCCCTGGTGGATCAGTCTTGATCGGAGACAGTGCCAGGGCCGAGATGACACGCTCTCCCCAGCGCATGCAGCCAGCCCATGATTTTCTACTCTGACTTTGCATTTCGGGTGGCCAAAGCATCAACTCTAGCCCCTAATTCCGTGACGAAGGTGCGCTGCCCTACCATTTCTTGTTCTAATGTTGTCATCCTTGTACTCCGTCTGACCTATGATGGTCCTTCAGCCGCTTCTATTTGTTCCTGTGGGGGTGAGGTATGCCTAACCTCCTCCTGGCCTTCATCGCCTTCCTCAGACGCCTCTGAGTCGTCACTATGAGTTGCCCCAGGTGCTACCGGGTCTTTCCCGATGGTCACATTGTCTGCCCGGAACATTGCTTCCTTCCTCACCTTGCCATCCACATTGGGGTTCTCAGGCACCCTTTCTGCCCTGCAAAATCTAGTGACAAGAGAGGTGAAGAAGAACCCATACCTCTTCAATGGTGAACGGATGAACATCTCACACTGGATAACCTTGGCCACATCAAAATCGTGGCCCTTCATGAAGCACCAGATCAAGGTCGCTCTCGGACCATTACCTCAGTGGTGTTGTAACGACCAGACTGGTCGTTTTGAGAGTTCAAGCTCCGTTTAGTGGTATAAGGTCATAATCAGCTCCACATTATGTATATCGATTTGTGTGCATGGTTCCAGTTACCGGATAAGCTGGAGTTGAATTATTGGGAGAATTTTCAATTTAGAAGCTAAAATGAAGAAAGTTGACCGGAGGTTTGACTTTTGAGTAAATAATCTCGGAACGAGTTTTGGTTGGCGCAAACAACTTCGTATGATGATTTTGGACTTAGGCTTGTGTCCGGAATTGGAATTGGAGGTCGGTAGAGAAAAATGAGGTGAATTGGCGAAAGTTAGAATTTCGGCGATTCCGGCCGATAGGTGAAAATTCGATATCATGTTTGGAATGGAATTCCGGGAGTGGATGAAGGTCCGTTGTGCTATTTGGAACTTGTCTGCAAAATTTCACGTTGTTCCGGGTTGATTTTATAGGTTTCGACGCGAGTCTTGATATTTGAAGTTTTGGAATTTCTAAGTTTTGATTTTTGGTTTGATTCATTGTTTGGTGTTATGTGATGTGTTTTGAAACCTCGAGCGAGTCCGTGTTAGGTTACATGACTTGTGTGTGGGATTGGACGGTGTCCCGGGGGCCTCGAGTGTGTTTTGGATGAGTGTCGGGTCCATTTTCCCTATTTTTGAACTGCTGAAACTTCCTTCTGGTTTCCTTCTATGCGATCGCAATAATGAGCCCGCGATCGCATAGTGTAAGTTTGGGCAGCCCAGTTTTTCCTCTTTGCGATCGCACAAATCAAAGACTTCACTCTACGCGATCGCATTCTCAAGTCTGCGATCGCAGAAGTATATTTTCCTCTTCTTCGCGATCGCATACGTTATCCCGCGATCGCATAGTGTTAGTCTGGGCAGTGGCTTTCTCCTCTTCGCGATCGCATGACTTCCCTCGCGATCGCATAGAATCATTTCAGGTCTATAATATTTTCCTCTACGCGATCGCAAACGTATTTCCGCGATCGCGGTTCATTAAACACCTGGGCAGATTATAAAATTCCAAAAACGAGGGTTTAGCCATTTTTTTAATCACATTTTGAGTTCTAGAGCTCGGTTTTGGGTGATTCTTTGGAGTTTTTTCACACAAATCAAATGGGTAAGTGTTCTTGCACCTCAATTAATTATATTTCATGAATTAGTTCTTATTTTTATCATTTAAATTGTGTTTTGGGTTGGAGAAATTGTGGGTTTTGAAAGAAAACTTCATAAACAAAATTTCATGATTTAAATGACCAAATGACATCGGATTTGGATAAATTTAGTATGGGTGAACTCGTATCAGAATGGGTAATCGGAATTTATAAAATTTGTCGGGTTCCGAGGTGTGGGCCCCTGGGTCGAAGTTTGGGTCGATTTTTATAAATTAGTAAAGATTGAAACTTTATTATTCGGAATCATTCCTTATACGTGTTATGTGCTTTTTGAAGTTGTTCTAGTTGGCTTTGAGCCGTCCGGAAGTCTTTCCGCCCGAGGAGGCTACCTTTGAGTATTACAGTGGTCGTCTTTGAGGTAAGTATCTTGCCTAACCTTGTGTGGGGGAACTACCCCTTAGGATTTGAGTCTTGTATGTTGATTGCATCCCGAGTACGCGAGGTGACGAGTGCGTACTCAGACTTATTTGCAAATAGGTTGGCCTCTTAGGATTCCTAGGTTCCTATATTGCCTGCGTATAACGATGTAACTGTTATGGTTGAGTTCCTGGTTGCTAGTTTCATCCTCTCCTGTTTGAATTAGATTTTCTTGCTTTCCATTTCCCCTCTTGCTGATTATTTGATTTCGATTGACTTAACTGAATATCTTCCTTCTTTACCGTTATGCNTCCATTTCCCCTCTTGCTGATTATTTCATTTCGATTGACTTACCTGAATATCTTCCTTCTTTACCATTATGCGATATTTTCTTCACAAGCTGCCTGATTAGTTAGAATTAGTATCATCTAGTCATATAAATCGTTAACAGGAATTGGAGCATTTATAGGTTGGTATCAAGTATGCCCGTGAGTGGTACATGGTGATTACATGATTTGCCTTAATTATTACTTAGGTATAGTTGACCATCACCCATATTGGCGGTAACTCTTTGGTACCTCCTATTGCTGAAGTATTTGCTTAAGCTGAGATTATTCCGTGAAGCAAATTATTAGGCGAGATTGGTTATAGCTGTTTTCCCTTGCCGGGATGATTGGTTCCCCATTTATTGACTTGAATGATATGAACTTTTGTTTTGTTTGTTATGTTTTCCTCTCGTTACATTATTTTATTGATACTTGGTCTTTCCCCTTAAGTGATTTATGCTTATGAGTGAGTTTTGCCATTATTGGATTGTAGTTCTCGTGTTGAATTTATCGTCGCACCTTGCATTGTGCCTTCCTGTTTTGCTGGGGTAATCATTGTGGCTTAGGCAATGTTTTGCTGTGATCTAGTTTCTTTCTTTCGGCGCCTTGCATTGCATTGCATCACATATACAGGGATTGCGGGCATAGACCTGAGCCTTTCCCTCATACTGCATTGCATACAGGGATTGCGGTCATAAACCTGAGCCTTTCCCTCATGCTGCATTGCATACAGGGATTAGCATAGACCTGAGCCTTTCCCTCACACTGCATTACATACAGGGATTGCGGGCATAGACTTGAGCCTTTCCCTCATACTTCATTGCATACAGGGATTGCGGGAATAGGCCTGAGCCTTTCCCTCATACTGCATCGCATACATAGGGATTGCGGGCATAGACCTGAGCCTTTCCCTCATACTGCATCGCATACATAGGGACTGTGGGCAGAGGCCTGAGCCTTCCCCTCATATTGCATTGCATATTTACATTGGGAGTGCGGGCTGAGACCTAAGATTTTCCTCCGCACTGCATTAAAAGTTACGTCCGAAGGACTTCTACTTTTAAAAGTATATTTTGCAAAGTACTTGTCTTGCAAGAAAAAAAAAATGATATTTGAAACAACAGTATTTTGGGAAAGTATATTTTGACAAATGATATTTGGAAAAGCAGTATTTGGGGAAGCATATTTTGACAAATTATATTTGGAAAAACAGTATTTGGGAAAGTATTCTTGGACAAATGATATTTGGAAACAAATGATATTTGAAAAAGCAGTATTTGGGAAGGTATATATGAACACCACGTATTTTGTAGGAACTATGCTTTAAAGATTCATCTTTAAAAATATATGGATATACATTCAGATAAATTATGTTTCGAAGAAGTTTCCTTATTTTTGAAATGAGTATATTTTCAAAACCTTCAAATCCAACTCACGATTTAAATGTTTCACTAGACGTTTTTACCAGCTCTATTGATGTTATTGGTTTAAGCCTGATATGAAGAAATTGATATAGTGATAGGTTGTTAATGCTCATTGGGTTATGACTTCGACTTTGTCTTGACATTACTTATGTTCTCCTTGCGTATTTCTACTTTGTTGCCGTAGATCATATTTGCTGAATTTTCTTCCGTATTATTCTATCTTACTGTTTAATTCAGCAAAAATATTTAGATAGACATTACATTTTGGTCATTTTCTTCATACTTATGCATGTTTCCTATTAGACCAGTGGGGTCTTGACTAGTCCTCGTCACTACTTCACCGAGGTTAGTCTTGATACTTACTGGGCACCGCTGTGGTGTGCTCATACTACTCTTCTGTGCATTTTTGTTTGCACAGATCCAGGTATTGACCATTAGTAGCTGCATGGATCGCCGTTGATGAGGAGACTCAAGGTAAACCTGCTGCTGCGTTCGTAGGTTTCGGAGTCACCTTCCAGTTTATCTCCAACTGTACTTAGTCATTTCTAGACAGTTGTATTTAGATTTTGTTGAAAGAATTCGTAGAGCTTATGACTTGTACTTACCGGGTTTTGGGAAATTGTAAACTCTGTCAAGATTTCCATATCGAGACTGTTATGTTTTATTTCATTATCGTTGATGCTCAGTAATATGTTAGGCTTACCTAGTCCCTAAGACTAGGTGCCATCATGGTACCCAACGAAGGGAAATTTGGGCCGTGACAAATTGGTATCAGAGCTCTAGGTTCATAGGAGCTACAAGTCATAAGCGAGTTCAGTAGAGTCTTGCGGATCGGTACGGAGACATCGGTACTTAGCTTCGAGAGGCTACAATACTATTAAGAGGATTTCACTTCCTTCATTCCTATCGTGCGAGTTCATTGACCCTGAAATTTTAAATTTTCGATCCATTCTCTCACCAATAGTGAGGACACGAACTATGGTCCCTGACGACGTTGCCCCGAAGCGAGGACCGCAAGGGTCAGAGACGAAGGCCGACAAAGAGCACATGCCGTAGTTAAGATACCTACCAGAACGACCGTTGGATAGCCGCCATCAATTCCAGTTGGAAAAAAGAAAAGAAAAAAAAACCCCAAGCACTAGAGGTGCCTATTGTTACTTCGGACTTCAAGAGAATGGGGTTGTGGTTTTGAGTATAATTGGTGTGTCGACTCAAGCAGGATTGATCCTAGTGCACCAGGTACTTCACAGATCTGACAGGAGTTCGGACTTCCACCGTCTACACTCCAGAGCAGTAAGACCATGTGGGTGATACGCTCAAATTACACTTCTAAAATAGTGTAAAGCGGTCAAAGTCAAATATAATAACC
>ML296698.1:0-10300 GCA_005239495.1 Nicotiana undulata
TAGAAATTTGACTTCTACAAAAACTACCATTCCGAACATTAACATTTTGCCAACTTTAAAACTATTTTTGAGACTTTGAAACCAAATAGATCTCTTCGTAATTTTATTCCCATATGAACTAAGCAATTAATCTTTATCAAAAATAGGAATTCTTTGTGCTATTTGCTAGGTTGAGGTACCAAGTTTTAAGCTGTATTTTTTTTCTCCCCTTTTTTTTCTGGGTCGCAATAAAACCGAAAAATATTTTATAATTGGATCATAATTGATCAAATCACTACCGGTGATGTATTTAATATTTAGACTATGAATATTATATGAAAGAGAAAGTAATGGTTGTAGAGGTGAACCATCAAGTACTACCAATAATTCTAAATTTAACGAGAATATAGACAATAAATATATGATAGAATTATACTATGACATCAAATAAAAATCATTTAGCTAATAGAAAATATGAAAACAAAAATAAATCCAACATTTAGGGAATTTTTTCTTCATTTCGGAAATGAAAAAAAGCATACAATAAGAGAACTTAGTCCTCGTTAAGAACAATTGGTTGTCAAGCACAATGGTGATAGTAATGGAGGTTAATAAATAAAATATTTTATACATCAAATAATAATTGTCACGACCCCAAATCCTAACCGGCCGTGATGACACCTATCATGGAACTAGGCTAGCCAAAACTCATAATTTTCACATTTTTCTTTTCAAATATCTCAATTTATTTTCAACGATTCATAATACGCATATAAATTTTGAAATCTTTAAACAAAGCAATCCAGCTAACAGTCTACAACCGTCCCCAAGACCCCGAGTCAACATGTCATGAGCATCTACAAAATAAACTAACTCTGTTATTGTCATAGACAAAGTCTAGGAATACAATACTAATACTAAATAAAGGAAGGAAAATGGAGAAGCTGCAGACGCTGGACAACTACCTCAAAATCCCGTAAGCTGCTGATAACGAACTTGGACGACTACTGCTCCGAATCAATACATGGATCTGCACACAGCGGTGCAGGCAGTAATGATGAGTACGCCAACTCAGTAGTAATGAAAATAAATCACAGCCTGAAATATATGAAACACACAGCACAGATACACCAATTCACAAAAACAGTAAAAAATACCAAGTCACCATGAAGTATCCACCAAATACATAAGTTCGAAAACCAATTTCCAGAAATCCTTTGAAACAAGTATAATTTCAATATATCTCAGTAAAACTCTCAGTAAAAATCAGTTTGAAAAACGAAGTGAATCGTAGTCAAAAACTCAGTAAATATTTTATAAATCTGCCCCTCGGGCCATAATCATTTCTCATAACAATTTCCCTCAGCACCTCACCATCACTCAGTATCAGCCCATCAGGCAACCCCACAGTCACTCAGTATCAGCCCATCAAGCAACCTCACAGTCACTCAGTATCAGCCCATCAGGAAACTTCACAGTCACTCAGTATCAGCCCCGCAGGCAACATCACTCAGTATCAGCCCCGCGGGCAACATCACTCAGTAGGTACTTGCGCTCTCTGGGGGTGTGTACAGACTCCGGAGGGGCTCCTACAGCCCAAGCGCTATAAATAAGCCACATCATGACATAAATCACTCACAATATTGGCCCTCGACCTCACTTAGCCAGACACTCTCAACATGCCCCTCAGGCCATAAATATACCGGGTTCTCGACCCAAAAACGGTGTTTCATTTTTAAGAAATAATATCAAAATATTCTGAGTGTCAAAACAATTTTCAAGTATAGACTGAGTGAAAATCATAACATATCAAGTGAGAAAATAGTATAAACATCCCCCAAGGGGTAAACAGATCGACACTAGGCCCCAAACATGGCTTACAGCCCAAATCATATCAAAATATATCAATACTATTAAGCATAGGCTTAAAAATCGGTTTCGCAACGCAATAGTTGCCTAAGTAAGGAATATATTTTCAAAGTTCCAATCTCTGAATTCCAAAATCCGTGAAAGGATGCAAGGTGCGGGGTTTCATACCCTCATGACAGGATTTAAAGACATTACTTACCTCAAACTAGCCCAAAAAGCTACTCTGCAACCCGCTTGCCTCTCGAATCAACTTCCGAGCGCTCCAAATCTATAAAGATTAGACCTTTATCATCAAATTATGCTTAAGGGATGAATTCCAATTGAAAAATACCAATTTTAGCTCAAAACCCGACCCCCAGGCCCGCATTTCGGAACTCGAAATTTTTTATACCAAAATGTTCTTCATCGTCTCACGAGTCTGTACATATAAAGAACGCTAAAATCAGAGTTCGTTTGACCCCTCAAATCACCCCTAGAAGGTCTCATAATCTCAAGCCCTAACCCCATCTTTTTTTTACTAATTTTTCATGAATTAAACACTGATATTATGTTTCGTAATCACCCATAATCGAGTATTAGGGTCCAAAATACTTACCTCAATGAAGAACGATGATTTTCCCTCTTCAAAATTGCCTCCAAGCTCTTTTCGCGTTCAAAAATGGTGTTAAAAGGTTTAATGGCCGCGAAGGGTTTAATTATATACTGCCCAGGTTGTTATAAAAATGTTCAGTGCGTTCGCGGTCCCAGAGGCGCGTTCGCACAACACTGCCCCTCTATCCCTCACGCAATCGCGGACGCCCCCACGCGTTCGCATAGTGTAATCAGCCAACCATTCCCCATGCGCCAAGACCCCTGTGCAATCGTGTCCAGCCCTACGCGACCGCACTACCTTCCTCCTTCCTCTCTCTGCGATCGCGACCATGCACCTGCGGTCTCATAGAGTAATTCTTTTGGCGTCACCAATTAACTTGTGCGGTCGCATTCAATACCCTGCGATCGCATAGAAGGTTTTCACACCTGCAACACACCAGCAAAACAACTATTGTTCTAAGTCAAAAAGTGCCGTTAACCACCCAAAATCAATCCTGAGCCCCTCGGGACCTCAACCAAATATACCAACACATCACATATGATCATTCAAACTTAGTTTCACTCTCAAAACACTAAATATAACCTCAAAACAGCAAAATCACATCGGATTCAAGCCTAAGAACTTTGATATTTCTTAAATCCACCAACGATGCCGAAACTATTCAAAACAACTCCGATTGCCCTGAAATTTTGCAGACATATCCAAAATGATATTACGAACCTGTTCCAACTTCCAGAACTCCATTCCGACCCGATAGCCTATTTTCCACTGCTGACCGAAAATCACCAATAACTAAGTTTCGCCAATTCAAGCCTAATTCTACACCGAACATCACAAAATTATTCTGAACACACTCCTAAGTCCCAAATCACCTAACGAAGCTATCCGAGCCATAAAATACGCACTCTGAGGTCGTTTACCAATAAGTCAACTCTCAGTTGACTTTTCCAACTACAAAGCTATTTTAGAGACTAAATGACTCAATTCTCACTACAGCTATTCTGAACCCGAGCCAACCGACTCTAACACATCATAAACAACATAACAAACCTATGACAAGGCAATAACATTAATTATAATGCAAATTATACGGAATGCCCGACCGGGTCGTTACATTCTCCCCCACTTAAACATACGTTCGTCCTCGAACGTGCCCAGAGTTGTTCCAAACACCACCAAAATTGCTGTGTAACCTACCATGCACATATTCAGAGGTGATTCCACGTCACCTTACCCCATATAGGTCTAATAGCACAACACAATTGAAATTTCAAAGTCCGATCCTGACCCATAAACCTTAGAACTAAATTTCTACTTCTGAGTTCATCCACAAGATCAAATTTCCACGACTATAAGCTGAAATAGTCTGAACACGCTGTATCAAGCCATATCCGCAACACACGATGAAATCACATAATATACCGCATGACTCAACACTCATAGCGATGACTCCTAATCCCAATCGCTGCTCATAACAACCCAATACCGGTAAATAACCTCTTATCAAACAAAACCTCGCTTAAACACCTTCATATGGTGTCGTTGATGAAAGAAACACGTAGAAACCAACAACCATTCATCCGATCAACATCAATACCATCCAGAGCCATAACTTGTGAAACTCGTGCACTAAATATCAACATCCCAAGAGCTCAATTCATAAAATAGAGAAGACTCACAGGAGAGGACTATCCTGTCATTAACTATTACCATCACATCATCATGCTAGAAGCCTGGCACAAAAAAAAAATCAAAACACACGAATCTGACACCAAGGATCATACCTCTACCTAACTCTGCTGCAACGCGTGATCCCATTCAAATGCTGGACCACGTGAAATACTCCAAGACACCTTGCTCAAAATAAATAATCATGCGAAATTCAACATCAAGTACTCAAAGTGCATTACCATAACCACGGGAGAATCGGACGATACCATGCCACCCGAACCAACAATAACATAACCAACACGTCTCAATCCTGCATCACCCAATTACTTACCTTACTCAAATCTAGCTAATAAACCCAATTAGAACCTTACCCTATGCACATATAACCAATGATCACAACTCCTCGAACATTGAAAGGTAACTCATAGATCACTCCAAAACACGAATAATCTCAATGACAATCAAATGGTACATCCCTCAATTTGGGGTCAACAATTTCGACTTAGTGTAGAACACACACCCATACTAGCCTACCAATAATTCTAAATCAACTTTGGTCATCCACATCAGGTAGATAACTCCCTAACTGTTCATAATGATTGAATCATGACATATACTAACACCTGACTAGCTTTGCTTGCATCCTCATAGTTCACAACCACAAAATAATCTGTTTATTATAACTCTTAGTCACAAAGTCCATGAAGCGCACAAATTTACCATATATGATCCTAACTCCACCACTCGAATATATATAACATGTCTCTAATACTCAATCATTCCACAAGGGATACCCCCATAATTCTTTTGTGTCACCAAGCAATCTTGAATATCCGCAGTCGATCCAACAAGAGACCGTCGTAATTCCAATGAAGCACCCTTAACTCGACACATTGTCGTTTCAGAATGTATACCCTCGTCCAGTCATACCAATTAGTGATACACTTTACCTAATCATCTGAAACTGCCAGTTCTGACCTTTCTTCCAGAACTGAACCGGGACCTCACATTTGCCACTCTCCACTATACACAAAATACCGCATACGCCATGCAATCCTATGATAAATATGAGAACTTCATGCTCCCTTCCTAGCCACAGTCGATGATAAATCTTGAATATCCGCAGTCGATGCTCCGCTCTTGCTTGATCCGCACCTGCGAGAAAAATGGCAGCCCAACTGGAGCCGCACCTGCGACTGGGCAACCGCACCTGCGATCACACCAGATCAGGTGCACCAGCAACTGCTTTAGCTGGTTTTTGGCCTCATTTGGTGCCCGAGAGGCACCTAGACCCACCCGAGCCCCCGTCCAAATATACCAACAAGTCCCAAATCATAATACGAACTCGCTCGAGCCCTCGGAACACCCAAAACAACGCTAAAACTCAAAATCACACCTCAAAACCCCTAGAATCAAACTTAAGAACTTTAAGTTCTTGAATTCGCCAACAATTTGCCGGACCGACCTATACTACTCGGAATGACCCCAAACTTTGCGAGCAAGTCATAAATGACATAACGGAACTATTCCCGGTCTCAAAATTCTGTTCGGACCTCGATAACACAAAAACACGTTCCAAACCAAAATTCTTAAACTTAAGGAATCATATTTCACTATTTGGCGCCGAAACACTCCCGGGTCATCCAAAACCCATTTCGGACACACGCCCAAGTCCGAAATCATCATACGAAGCTACCGGAACGGTCGAAACTCAATTTTGAGGGCATTTACTCAAAATGTTGACCAAAGTCAAACTTGGCCAAAAAGGCCAACCTTAAGGAACCAAGTGCTCCTATACCATTCCAAACTATTCCAAATCCCGAACCACCCATCCCCACAAGTCATAAATCATTAAAAGCAACTACAAGAAGTCTCGTTTAGGGGAACGGGGTCCGAGAACACAAAATGATCGGTCGGGTCGTTACATTCTCCACCTCTTAAACAAACGTTCGTCCTCGAACGAGTCTAGAATCATACCTAAAGCGCTGAATAAGTGGGGATATTTTCTCCGCATATCCACCTCAGACTCCGAAGTCGCTTCCTCGACTAGATGGCCCCTCTACTGGACCTTCACAGCAGAAATCTCTTGGATATCAATTGGCGATCCTGTCTATCAATAATAGCAACTGGATCCTCCTCGTAGCCCAACTTCTCATCCAACTGAATGGTGCTGAAATCAACCACGCGAGAGAAGTCGACGTGGTACCTCCGGAGCATGGATACATGAAAGACCAAATGAACTCATGATAAACTGGGAGGCAAAGCAAGCTCATAAGCAACCTCTCCAACTCTCGTCAATACCTCGAAAGGACCTATAAACCGTGGACTCAGCTTGCCCTTCTTCCCGAACCTCATAATACCCTTCATCGGTGAGACCTTCAACAAGACCTTATCTCCCTCCATAAATGATACATCACGCGCCTTCTGATCCGCGTAACTCTTCTGTCTGGACTGTGCTATGCGGAGCCTTTCCTGAATCAACTTTACCTTCTCTAAAGCATCCTTCACCAGGTCAGTGCCATACAACTTAGCCTCGCCAGGATCAAACCACTCGATAGGAGAATGACACCGCCGACCATACAAAGCCTAAAATGGAGCCATCTCGATGCTGGACTGATAAATGTTATTGTAAGAAAACTCGGCCAAAGGCAAGAACTTGTCCCACTGACCTCCGAAATCAATCACACATGCCTTGAGCATGTCCTCCAATATCTGAACGGTACGCTCCGACTGACCATCAGTCTGAGGGTGAAATGTTGTGTTGAGATCTATCTGGGTGCCCAACTCACTATGCAATGCTCTCTAGAAGTGCGAGGTGAACTGAGGACCTCGATCTGATATAATGGACACCGGCACACCGTGCAACCAGACTATCTCCCGAATGTAGATCTGGGCTAACCTCTCAGAAGTATAAGTAGTAGCTACTTGATTGAAATGCGCCGATTTGGTCAACCTATCCACAATGACCCAAACCGCGTCAACCTTCTGCGAAGTCCGAGGCAACCCAACCCTAAAATCCATAGTGATGCGCTCCCACTTCCACTCAGGAATGGGCATCTGCTGAAGTAGGCCTCCTGGCCTCTAGTGCTCATACTTAACCTGCTAGAACTTAAGACACCTAGCCACATACTCCACAATGTCGTTCTTCATCCGCCTCCACCAGAAATGCTGCTTCAAATCACGATACATCTTCGTAGCACCAGGATGAATAGAATACCGAGAACTGTGTGCCTCCTCTAGAATACTCTCCCTCAGGACATCAACATTAGGAACACATAAAAGACCCTGAAGTCTTAGAACATCATCCTTGCCAATAGTAACTTCCTTGGCACCACCCTGAACCACTGTCTCCCGCAGCTCTACTAAGCACGGATCATCATACTGCCAAGCCTTAATCTCACCCAATAATGAAGACTGAGCAACCACATGTGCTAGAACTCGACAAGGCTCTGAAAGGTCTAACCTCACCAGGCGATTAGCCAGGGACTGAATGTCCAGGTCTAGAGGTCTCTCCTCTGCGGCAATGTAAGCCAAGCTACCCATACTCTCCACCTTCCTGCTCAAGGCATATGCTACCACATTTGCCTTGCCCGAATGATAAAGAATGGTGATGTCATAATTCTTTAATAACTCAAGCCACCTGCGCTGCTTCAAATTAAGATCCCTCTGCTTGAACAAGTGATGCAAGCTGCGGTGGTCTGTATAAACCTCACAGGACACCCCATACAAGTAGTGCCTCAAAATCTTCAGAGCATGAACAATCTCCACCAACTCCAAATCGTGCACATGGTAATTCTTCTCATGAACCTTCAGCTGGCGCGAAGCATAAGCAATAACTCTCCCTTCCTGCATCAACACACATCCCAAACCAACACGTGAAACATCACAATATACTGTATACATCCCAACACCGGAAGGCAATACTAGGACTGGTGCTGAGGTTAATGCTGCCTTGAGCTTCTGAAAGATCGCCTCACACTCGTCGGACCATCGAAACGGGGCATTCTTCTGAGTCAATCTAGCCAATGGAGCTGCAATAGAAGAGAACCCCTCCACAAATCAGCAATAATAGCCTGCCAGGCCCAAAAAGCTCCTGATCGCTGTAGCTGAAGTAGGACGCGACCAACTATGAACTGCCTCAATCTTTTTAGGATCAACCTTGATACCCTCTCCGGATACCACATGTCCCAAGAATGCCACGGAATCTAACCAAAACTCACACTTAGAGAACTTAGCATATAGCTTCTGTTCCCGCAAGGTCTGGAGCACAACTCTCAAATGCTGCTCGTGCTCCCCCCATGCTACATGAGTAAATCAAGATGTCATCAATGAAGGCGATGACAAAGGAATCAATATACGGCCTAGACACCCTATTCACCAAGTCTATGAATGCTGCTGGGGCATTAGTCAAGCCAAAGAACATCACCAGGAACTCATAGTGGCCATATCTCGTACAAAAAGCATTCTTCGAAACATCCGAGGATCGAATCTTCAGCTGATGATATCCCGATCTCAAATCAATCTTAGAAAACACCCGAGCACCCTGCAACTGGTCAAACAAATCATCGATGCGCGGCAGTGGATACTTGTTCTTAATGGTGACCTTGTTCAACTGGTGGTAGTCAATACACATCTGCATAGACCTATCCTTCTTCTTATCAAATAGAACTGGAGCACCCTACGACGATAGACTTGATCTGATAAACCCCTTAGCTAGCAACCCCTCAAGATTCTCCTTCAACTCCTTCAACTCTTTCGGAACCATACGGTACGGGGGAATGGAAATAGGCTGAGTTCCTGGAGCTACATCGATAAAGAAATCAATATCTCGATTCAGAGGCATGCCTGGAAGGTTTGAAGGAAATACATCAGCAAACTCTCGAACAACTGGCATTGAATCAATCGTCGGAGACTCGGCGGTGGTGTCCCACACGTAAGCAAGATACGCCAGACAACCCTTCTCGACCATGTGTCGAGCCTTCAGGAATGAAATAACCCGGCCGGATGCACTAACTGAGGAACCTCTCCACTCCAGCCTAGGCGACTTGGGCATGGCCAAAGTAACTATATTGGCATGGAAATCTAGCACGACATGATAAGGAGATAGCCAATCCATGCCTAAAATAACCTCAAAATCAACCATGTCAAGCAATAAGAGATCCTCTTGAGTCTCGAACCCACAGAATGTAACCACACAGGACCGGTAAACTCGATCTACTACAACAGAATCTCCCAAAGGAGTGGACACATATATAGGAGAACCCAAGGACTCACGAGGAACATCCAGAAAATGAGCAAATAAGGCTGAAACATATGAATAGGTGGATCTTGGATCGAATAACACTGATGCCTCTCTACCACATACTGAAATAATACCTGTGATCACAGCGTCTGAGGCCACTGCATTTGATCTGGCCGGAATAGCATAGAATTTGGCTGGATCACCGGAAGACTGAGCTCCACCAGAGTGAACAGGAGCTGACTGACCTCCTCCCGACTAGCCTCCACCTCTCGGACAACCCCTGCCGGCCTGTACTCTACCTCTAGGTAGCCGGAATGCTGGTGCTGAACTCATAGGATGATAACCCTGCTGTACTGCCTTGCCCCGAAACCTGGGACAAGTCCTCCTGATATGGCCGGAATCCCCGCACTGATAACATTTCACCGGTGTCATGGCCTGCTGCCCTGAAGAAGAACCCTGGATAACTGGGGGACAATGAGAACCCTCTGGCATAGCACTGAAGTAAGGCCTCACTGGGGCACCACGAGGAGGTGGTGGTGGTGCTAAATATGGGGGCCTGCTGGGTTGGCCCCTACCAAACTAACCTCTTCCCCTAGATGGGGCGCCTCTGAAATTACCGAAAAATCTAGCTCTCTTATCCTGCTGCACCGGCTCTCTGATCCTCGACCGATAACCCTCGATCCTGCGAGCAATCTCCACTACCAGCTGATAAGGAGTCCACATCTCCACATCTCGGGCCATGTTGGACCTAATACGTGGATGCAACCCAACTAAAAACCTCCACAATCTCTCAGCCTCTGTAGGTAGTATCATAAGTTCATGACGTGACAGCTCAGAGAACCTAGCCTCGTAGTCTGTCACTGACATCAGACCCTGCTCTAGCTTCTCAAATTGGTACCGCAGCTCTTCCCTCTTCGGGGGGGGGGGGGGGAAATATATTTGCCCAG